>BQNB010012236.1:0-79639 GCA_026074375.1 Tanacetum coccineum | reverse complement strand
ATATATATATATATACATTCATACATGTGATGAGAAATCCACTTGCGCTTTAAATCAACAAACCCCACACCATTGAGTTATAATTGTTCCTCACGTTTTATCTTCAGTGACTTTAATTGAAAACTTTCTATTTTTGATAACTTTCTATTTTTTGAAAGTTACTATTTTCGGAAAGCTATCATCTTTGGTAAGTTTAAACATCTAAGTATATTTTTAATACTTATCATTTTTTTTATATTCATGTACTTAGTTAAAATTTATATAAGTCTTATATGACCCGTTGACTTTTTAAAGTCAACATTTGACTTTCTTTGACTTTTATAGTTATATTTATTTTTACACAAATCTGACCAGCGTCAAACGACCCTCTAAATCACATTTTCACGATTCAAAGTAAAAATAGATTTTATGCGAAACGATATTCCGGACAACTTTTTAGTTTTAGCCGAGACCCGAAACTCGACGGAAAATGACAAAAATGCCCTTGCAAGAATCTGCTGTAACTTGTATTTTTATTAAAAACACAGCAGTTTCACCATTGGTTTTGACCCGCTATATCATGTTTTCGTGACTTTGACCCAAAAGAGATTTTATAGAAAACATCATTCTGGACAACTTTCGTGCTTCGCCGGAAGGTTGAAACGGACTCGAAAGTGCCCAAAATAGCTGTTGAAAATCGGATCAGCTAGCAAAATAAGCTGAAATAGTTGATTGAAATCTATAGTTTTTCTAAACTTGTTTTCGCTCTAGTTTCTTCGTTATTAGGATTTAGAAGCTCTACCTTATATCAAAACGATCGTCTCGGAAAGCTTTATCATATTTCAAAGTCTAAAATCAGATTTTACAAATTCTCGATCCTCGTTTTGCGTGCCAAACTTTCTGCTCATATTTACCATTTATAAAACACCTTAAAAATCATTTTTAGACTTTTAACCCAACTAAAACATGTCTACAATGACATATGAACATCACATAAACCACTTAATCGATTCGCACACGATCTATTCTAACTACGCAAGCTTTTCCCCGATTCATCACATGCACGCATTGAAACTAATTCAAATCGCAAAAACAATTATTGAACTAGTAAATAAAATACTCACATAGCAATAACAAAACTCGACTATGGTTCTCCCTTGCTTGAACCGTACGGACGAGACACCAACAACCCAAACCGGAAACTTTTTCGATCAAACCACTTGCTCAAAACACTAATCTAGCAATGATAAACACACCCTTATACTCGAAACCCCCAAGAACGAACCAAAAATCTAACCTCTTCAAAACTTAATGCATGTGCATTTTCTTTAGTGGGATATGTAGGCCTTAATGAGAGGATTAATATTTTGTATTCGGATTGTATTGCATGTCGGTAATTAAGCGACGGTGGTGGTGTTTGTGTGGTGGTGCTCGGCCGGACAAAGAGGAGAGAAAGAGAGACAAAAATTTTAGTGTGTGTTTTATTATAAGAAAAGTGGAAGTATAACTTGTATATATACTTGCACATCTTTTGATTTTTGGCAACAATAGTCCCTCCATCCTTTATTTCTTTCATAACCAATACATAAGGGTGTTTGTTTCGTCTAACTTAACCGACCACAACATTTCTCATATTACTTTCGTAAATATTTTTATTTCCGTCATAGTTTTCTTGGTTTAAAACGTTTAATGAAATGTGTATACTTTAAAAAAATGCGAGTCCGGCTCAAGACAAAGGACAAAAGTCGACATTCGTAAAAATAAAAATTCAAATTTCCATTCGTAATAAAATACGAAAATAATTATTTACGACAAATAAAATTTTAAATGTCGACGTTCGTTCACACGAATTTATAAAATAATAATTATGACGTCGAATTCGCGATCGTCATACGTGTCGTGAAACTCGGGTTGTTACATTCCACCCACCTTAAAGGAGCGTCGTCCTCGGTGCTCGGCCTTTCTTTCCCGTCTCATCTTTCTTCCGTGGCATGAGGGCTTCTCGTCATCACGCAGACTCTTACGTTCTTTCAAAAATAAATACGCGATACAATATTCGCTCCGACTATTCCGGATGGAAAGTCAACAAAACAAGCGGTAAATTATACCCACGAAATCAAAAGAAAATCATGGTAGCTCTTATCAAAAGAGATAAAAACAAGTCGCGAAAATATATTCGACAAAACCAAATTACGTCGCTCTAACTTTTATAGTTGCGCTCTTCATAAGGGACAATATACGTCACGGAAAATATCCGATTAAGATAATTATTACGTCGTTCTCACGAGAAATTTTCTAATATGGATGATCAATTCAAACTTAGTTGGTGATCAAAAAAACAACAAAGCCAAGCACACCTTGCTTATCGAACCAAGGCTGAAACTTACGTTGTTAAATAAAATTAAAGTGTACGTCGTACTCAAATACGGAATTATACCAATATTCAAAACTGAGAATATGCTTCGTTACCAAAAATCCAAAACATAAGTCGCTAACTAAAACTAAGATAGACGTTAATAATCAAATTCAATATATATACTTGTATCATTATCTAAATCAAAATACTCATTATTATTTAAAGCTAAAATACACATGTCACCCTTCCGGTCTCATTCAACACTGCCTCATCGGTTGCGAAAAATAATCTGAAACACATTAGATCTCCTAATCACCTTACGACATTGTTACACATGCCCACATAATCACATAAGTACCTACTGTACGCTCGCCATCTTTTACATGATGACTCGATGAATTGGCCTTATACTAAGGCATTCATCACGCCCGCTTTTAACCAAGCATTGGCGATTATTATCACAAATCGGATTCGCTTTTCTTTGGAGCTTTCAGCATAATTATTCATTCTAACACTTAAGTTTTATACCCCTACGGTCACATTTTCCTCATCGTACCGAGCTTGCCACAAAGTCAAACCACCTCGACGATAATTGTAACATTTCGTATTTTCAGGTCATTTACGACGTCATATATTTCACTAATTATTTTTTTCTTTCTCGTACGTATTTACTTTTAATTTTATTAGTTAAGTTAAATCGCGTAAGCTATAAAGTATCAATTAGCGTAAACGGACACCAAACGAATTAAGGTTTTCGTCAAGCGAGCAATATATTATTTTTACGAAAGTAATAATCAACTTTTTATATTTTATTTTTATTGGTTACGTAAAAATAATTACGTTTCGCAATTAACTACATTTAGGCATACCCGGAAGCACCAAAACTTTTCTACGCTTCAACAAATACCCACTTTTATACCCAATACCTAAAAATTTCTCAATATTAACACCTATATGCTTATATGGCCAAATTTTAAGCTAGTAATACAAAGAAAATATCACACAAGAACTTTGCAACTTGTATGTACAATATCAACTAATTAAAGCACTTGTTTCCTTGACCAAAATTTCCATAATTTGCTCATCTTGTCTTGAGAAATACTATAGCACCTTGGACTAGTCAAGCACCTATATAATGCAAGTAACTAAAATGAATATACATATACCTTTCCTTTACAAAGTGAAATCAAAACAAATCCTCCCTTTTTGTCACCCTTAGGCCACGACTCACCCAAAACAACAGACCAAATCCTTTCAAAATTTATTTAACATATTTACATACATTCCTACAACATATCTAAGATGTCCTTAGTTGTTTAGAAGGGTTGGTTTAAGACTTTCAAGGGTTAAAGCAAGAAAAAAGAAGTTAGGGTTATCTTGGTTAATTAGGGTTTCAAATCTTGCAAGCTTGGGTTAAAAATCTAAACAAGGGTTTTGATCATATTCCTCATCATCATACTAAGGTTATCTAGAACCCTAATCATTTCATTTATCATTTTATGTATGTATATGTTTCTTGTAAACATGATTTTATGAACTTGTACACATGTTATATGGATGGTATATTGAGGTTATAAAAGGGTTGTAAGACTTGTACACTCTTGGTTATGTGTAAAAATAATTATGTATAAACTAGTGATTAAAGTGTACTTAAAAATGTTATGGTTTATAAGTGTGATTATGGACTTGTTAACTTGGACATCTAGACAATCCATGGACTAATGGACTTTATTATATGTAAGACATATAATATATATATGGTATAAAAGACTTGTGGTAATTTACAAAGTTGAAAGTTATAAAAACAAAGCTTAAATATAGATTTAAGAAAGACGTACAAACTTTCTGTTTAAATTCGATGAAAAAGATACGTAGTTTACGAGTTACACGTTAATTAAACGCGTTATAAAATAAACTTTATAAAAGCAAGTTGTAAAATATTTCTAAAACAGAAAGTTTAGTATTTTTCACAGATTTTACATATTTTTAGGATTCCAAAATGATAAGAAACGTAATTTTTCAATCAATAACGAAGAAGTTACGAATCACGTGAGTTTACGATAATAATACCTTTATAAAAATACTTTTATAAAAAGTTACTGTTCATGACAGAAACATTTATTTTTGTAAACCTCATAAATAGATAGAACTTTCAATTACGAGATCGTGCTTGAAAGAATCGCTAAAAACGGAGCTATAACGAATAAAATACGCCATTTACGGGATTTATGATAACTAAAACTATAAAATTTAACTTTATAACTGGTGTGAACAGTAAAAATCACAGTTCATCAGAGGACTAAAAATATGAAAATGTCAAATTTTGATAACTCGTCTTAATACGGAAGCGTGGACATAAGAAACGCAAGAAACGGACTTGAAACGTGAAAGTTATGTCATTTTTACCAAATGTTTATTTTTAAACGTTTTAACTTTATAAATATGATTTCACAAAAACGATTAGATGGTGATTAGATATATAGAATGATATATGGTAATAGTTACCCAATGTGCTAAGTACTTATACGACCTATATTAATTTAGGTTGCATTCCGTCATTGCCGTGATGCATTTTCTATTGTATTTGGATTATCAATAACTCAAGGTGAGTTCATAGCCCCATTTCTATCTACTTGGTTTATAAACTCTACGGGGTGAAATTACATGCTTGTTTTACTACGGACACAAGTGTTCTAAACTGTTTGCTATCCAGATTATTGCCTGATTATTATTGCCTAAGTTACCACAGTACCATCTAAGTCCCTAATGTCATGAACCGTCAATTGCTATTATAGTGAGCGCTAGTGTTTTGGATAGATCTATCGGGACTAACAATCCCCACCGGAATTTATGGTCACAAGTTGATCATGGTGCATTTAACATTTAGAGAACTGTAGGCTGTTTTGGCAGACACCCTACCTATTTGGGGCAGACAGACAGTTAAGGCTTCGAGGTCATGAGCTTAGCGCAATAATACATGTTTTGGACTACTGAATTTGTTTCATAGTCTACCATTACTTAAATCTTGTGATCCACACTTTTACAGACAAACCTATGAATTCACTCAACCTTTGTGTTGACTTTTAGCATGTTTAATTTCAGGTCCTAAGGTATAAGCTTGGATGGGAGCCGTGATGGATATCAATGAAGATGGATTCTGTGTTTATTTAAATTCAATGCAACTTTTATCTATAAAAACTTAAGTCACCTTTTGGTAGTATGAAGCTTTTGTTTAATTAAAAACGTATATGGAAATGTTTATGACTTTTAAAACATATGGGACCTAATGTATGAACTCTGATATTTTGCTATGGCATCGAATGAAATCTTATCTTAAAACGTCCATTTAAGGTCGTTTCCTATATCATGATTGTTGTGCTTTGATGTAACACCCCATTGTTACCATTCCGCTACATACCAGAATTTGGGGGTGTTACAATTCAGGAAAGCATTAGTCCGTGTGTGGTTACGGCGCTTCTTACACCAAAGAAGGACGGCAGTTAGAGGATGTGCGTTGATAGTCGAGCCATCAACCAAATCACGATAAGGTATCGTTTTCCTATTTTGCGTCTTGATAACTTATTGGATCAATTAGCAGGTGCTAGATTATTTTCTAAAATCGATTTAAGGAGTGGCTACCATCAAATTCAAATTAAACCGGGTGATGAATGACCGCTTTCAAGACAAAGGATGGATTGTATGTGTGGCTTGTTATGCCATTTGGATTATCTAATGCGCCTAGTACGTTTATGCGCTTAATGACTCAAGTTCTTAGGTCATTTATGGGTAAGTTTGTGGTAGTGTATTTTGATGATATCTTGATTTATAGCCAAACGAAAGAGGAACATTTGGGTCATCTACAAAAGGTTATAAAGGCGTTAGCTGATAATGATTTGTTTGTTAACTTAAAGAAGTGTACTTTTCTTACTAATAAACTCTTGTTCCTTGGGTACATTGTGAGTTCGGATGGGATTCATGTTGATGAGACCAAGGTCCAGGCGGTTAGCGATTGGCCATCGCCTAAGACGCTGTCTGAAGTTAGAGGTTTTCATGGATTGGCAACCTTTTATAGGAGATTTGTGAGAAATTTTAGTAGCATACTGGCACCAATTATCATTTGTTTGAAGAAGGCCCTGTTTTAATTAACTAAAGAGGCGGAGGAGAGCTTCAAGATTATCAAGGAGAAGTTGACAACCGCACCGATGCTTTCTTTACCTAACTTTGATAAAGTTTTTGAGTTAGAATGTGATGCTTGTGGAACCGAGATTGGGGCTGTTTTATCACAAGAAGGAAGACCTGTTGCGTTTCATAGTGAGAAACTAAATGAAGCTCGACAAAAGTGGTCAACTTATGAATAAGAGCCGTATGCGGTTGTTCAAGCTATAAAGAAGTGGGAGCATCACTTGATTCAACAGGAGTTTGTGGTTTATTTGGATCATCAGTCTCTCAAATATTTTCAAACACAAAGGCATTTAAATAAGATACATGCACGGTGGACGAGTTTCTTAGAGAAATTCAACTATGTGATCAAGCATAAATCGGGTGCAAGTAATAAAGTGGCGAATGCATTGAGTAGAAAGACCACTTTATTGGTGACCATTAGTAACGAGGTCGTGGGTTTTGATTCAATTAAGGAGTTGTACGCAAGTGATGAAGATTTTGGTAACATTTGGATGGAGCTCGAAACCAAGCAACATCGGGGTGAGTTTATTCTACTTGACGGTTATTTGTTTAAAGGTAATCATTTATGTATTCCTAAAACTTCCCTTAGGATTCAATTGATTAAGGAGGTACATGCGGGGGGATTGAGTGCTCATTTAGGCCGAGATAAGACCATTGCTAGTGTAGAAAGTCAATTTTATTGGCCTCAATTAAAAAGGGATGTTGGATCTTTCGTGAAGAGATGTGTCACGTGTCAAGAAGGAAAGGGTAAAGAACCAAAAACAGGTCTTCATATGCGGGTTTATACTACGCTTTCGTTCTGCGTCACAAACTCAGGCTATTACAACTTGATTTTCTTAAACTATTATTAAGTAAAGTCTTTCCACCAAATGCAAAGAAAGTCATTTGGATAAGTTTTTACAAATGGAGTAATGTAAAGTCTTTCATAATCTAGAGTTGATACATCATTTTCTCTGTAAAATTAAAAAAGTAAAACAATCCAGAAATTGTACATATCAAATGACCTACTCTTTTAGTATAACAAAAGAAGAATCTATATTCTATAAATTTTTGAGTGATCAACCTTTTGAAATTCGGGTATGATAGAATAATTTAAAATTACTTCGGTTCCATCCCTCACTCACTTTTAATTTTCCTTCCGAATAGTCAGAACACTCGGGCCCTTCTTTTTCTTATTTTCGATATGGTTTTTTTCCTTGAATTTTCACACCACCTTCTACAGAATAAGACCTCTTTTCACCGAGTATTTTTTCTATAAATGACAACTGATACTTCCATCTATCTGTTAGACATTAGCTGTTAGTCATTATTTGTTTATGGGCTTTATTAGGGTTTATGTTTGTCCAAGCCCATCTTGTATCTATATATTGATGTAATGGTTATCGTAATGAATCAAGGAAATTACCAAGTCATTATGGTAATCAGAGCAAATTGATCATCTCCTAATTTATCTCTAACAAACACGTTTTCTTCTTTCTCATCTCATTCCCTTGTCTGACAAAACAACACAGCCCTCCTCCTTCATTTCCCCCTCCCTAAAATACATATTATCATGGCCAGAGATGATAATACTCCCACTCCATCCTCCAATGAAAAACTTATACCCTTTGGTGTCACAAGCATCTCTAACAGTGTCCCCATAAAACTAAGCCTTGAAAAATTGAACTACAATTCATGGAGTTTATTTTTCACAATTCATTTAGGGCACGTTTGGTACAGAGAATTTTAGAGATTAGAAATGAAGTAGAGAATTAGATTTCTTAGAAATGAAATCCAGTGAGAGTTTATTGAATCCACTGTTTGGTAGCGTTAGAGAATTGAAAAAAAATAATCACGCAAATCTTTTTTTCCTTTTAAAAAATATTTAAATAGAATAATAAATAAATAAACAAATAATAATAATAATAAATATTATTATTATAATAAATAATACTAATAATAATATATAATATTAATAAATAAAGAAATTATAATAACAATAAATAATAATAAATAAATAAATAATAATAATAATTTTAATTTTAATATTCATAATAACAATAAATAATAAATAAATAAAAAGTAAATAAATCTCGTTTGTTTTGTGGCTCAAATGAATTCTCACAAGTAAGAAATGGTTTGATCAGTGGGTATATGTGGTAAGGATGAAGCATGATGAAAAGGGTGCTTAGTCTTTAAGTCCTCAAGGGTAGCCTCACTATAAAGAGCAACACCAGAAGAGGAAAGAACTCTAATTGTTGCAGTATAATGTCCATTATAAATCTTCCTCTTACATGGTTTAATATTCTGCACACCTAAATCAAGATCATCGTCATCAACATCTGAAACAGCAGGGGAAGACCCGGCCAAAGTCTCCCTCAAAAGCTGCAAACTACCACCCGGCATCCCCCACAATCGAATGGCACTAACAATAAACTCTTCCTGGCATTGACTTTTAATAGCAGGCTTGCACTGAAGATTGCTCCTCGGACGAAAGGTCTTAAGGAGACAAAAAGGCAGGACTAACAAACTGACCCAACATGAGACAACATCAGGCTTGTAAATCACCTTATCAAGTGCTCATTTCAAGATCCGAGAAAACCTCAAACGACACTTGGGGGGATGGATTTGATAGTACGCAACCCCTTAGAAAACATACTGTCAAGAAGAGCCAAAGTAAAACCACCATGTAAGTCGTACACCCCCATCGTTTACATGACCATATTGCTTAGAACAAGAAGGAACCTGAGGCTTAGCTAGGTCATAAAGCACAAACTCAACAACACCATCACCACCATCTGGGGGTTACACAAAATCTGAACCATTGCCATGATGACACTTAGATCGAAGAGTATGCGTCCTGAAACAAACCCAACATAACCAAAGCCCATACGCTTAAGGGTTAACTCAACCCACTTATAAACAGCCAAATCGGTAAGAAGAGAGTGTTTTGTAATAGTTTGTGCCTCACCACTACAATGTCGATCACAAAGGTGTGTGATCAATGAAGTTTTGATAAGCATATTTCCGCCACCATCTTGTCACCCACTAAGACTCACAAACGAGAAATGAAATAGCACAACCGGCATGTCACCACTAGATGACCACAATAACAAAGAATAGAAGAAGCAATAGTAACAAACTAATAAAAAACCAAAACCATACACAAACCACTTAACAAAGAAGATGCCACAACAAAATCATGCAAACACAACCAATTTAGGACCCCAAGCTGTGTAAAAAAACCACCAGTGTAGCAAAGAAGCACCAACGCAGTATGTTATTGACAAGCAACCCCAAGACCTGTTTCAAACCCAAAGTAACAAACGTTTCAAACCCACGACCACATCAGCAAATTAATGAACCACTCGAAGACTTTTTGAACCCACAACTGTTTTCGAAAGCACCGTTATGAGGAAGAAAACGCAAGACCAGATTCAAACAACCCTGTATGTTATGAGGAATCACTGTTATGAGAATCGAACAACCCTACTATCACATGCGAGGCCGTGGAACAGATAAAAGGATGAAAGTAAAACCTAAATCGAAGGAGCAAGAATCCCACAACAAAAGGTTACCGATCAGGTTCCAAACATGAAACCTAAAAAACTGCTTGAAACACTTAATAAGAGCCAAACCCTAAAACAAACACAATCGAATAAGTAATCCAGTGGTGTCGTAGAACTACCCACAATCCAACAAGGAATGTTGGATCAAAGTTGCAGAGAAGAGGAAGGTTGATCGGGACGAAAAAGACGATGAAGATGCGTCACTTTTTCAATTGCCTTATTATTATTATTTTGTTTATTTATTACTGTATTATTTAATTATTTTGTTTATTTATAATTAATTTATTATTTTCTCTCATATATTTATCCTCTTATCTTTTTTTATTATATAATAAAGCAAAACATAAGGTATTTTAGAACTTCCCTTATTACTATTATTAATTTTGTTAAAGGGCAGGAGTTAGGTCAAATTTCATTTAATGCAACCCGTCCGACCTGACATTTAATGCAACCCCGGGTTATACTCTTTCTAACACACACCACACACACATACCACCAACCTTTTCTCTACCTCTCTATCTAAGATGACGGAATCTCTCTAAGATGTCGGTATTCACTCCGGCGAATGAAGTGAAATTAGATCACCTGTACACACAGACCTCTTCTTTCTCTGATAACGGATCTCAATCTTTCTTGCTCTCTCTCTAAATCAGATCTCATCGATAATAGTATGGTTCGTCTTTGCTTCTTAGGGTTTTAAAACCGATGCTCAGCTCTTTTGTCGCTAGGTTGAAATCTAATGGAGTTGGGTTTGATCGCGGTCTTTTCTTTGTTACCGCAATAAGAGATGAGCCAGGGTTTGTTTGGTGATGATGGTTTCGGTAGTGGAATTAATTTTGGGTGTTTGGTTGCCGATAATTTTGGTGAATATTTTTTGGCCTTATTAAGCTTCAAATAAAGAAGGTATACAACTTCACGCGTCTTTTTACGATTTCGCCCGACTTTTTACGATTTCGTCCGTTTTTTACGATTTCATCTGTTTTTTACGATTTCGCCCATTTTTTACGATTTCGTTTGTTTTTTACGATTTCGTTTGTTTTTTACGATTTCGTCTTTTTTTACGATTTTGTCTTTTTTTACGATTCCGCCTGTATTTTTGCGATTTAGTCCGATTTTTTACAATTTCGCCCGTTATTTTACGATTTCGTCCGTTCTTTAATGATTTAGTTTGTTTTTTACGTTTTTGTCCGTTTTTAACGTTTTGGTTCGGTTTCGTCTATTTTTTACGATTTCGTCATTTTTTCACGCTTTCATTCTTTTTTTAACGTTTTAGTCCGTCTATTTACGTTTTCGTCCGATATTTACGTTTTTTACGTTTTCATCAAGTTTCATCTGTTTTTTACGATTTCGCCCCTTTTTACGATTTTGTACATTTTTTACGATTTTGTCGGCTTTTTTACAACTTCGTCTATTTATTTACGATTTCGCCCGATTTTTACGATTTAATCCGGTTTTTTTACGATTTCACCCGTTATCTTACGCTTTCATCCGTTTTTATGATTTTGTTCATTTTTATGATTTTGACCTATTTTTTACAATTTCGTTTGTTGTTTTACGATTTCCCCGTTATTTTACGTTTTCATCTGCTTTTTTACGTTTACGTTTTCGTTATTATGTTTTCATCCGTTTTTGCGCAAAAAAGGACAATAACGTACGAAATTGTAAAAAATGGATGAAAACGTGCAAAAACGTAAAAAAACGGATGTAACAGGACGAAAACGTAAAAAACTGGACGAAAACGTAAAAAAGACGTACAAGAACGTAAAATAATGGACGAAAGGAAAAAACAGATGGAAAGGTAAAAAAGGGACAAAAACGTAAAAAAAGACGTACGAAAACGTAAAATAACGAACGAAAGGTAAAAAACAGATGGAAAGGAAAAAATGGCCGAAAACGTAAAAACCAGACAAAAACGTAAAAAAACAGACGAAATCGTAAAAAACAGACGAAATCGTAAAAAAAACAGACGAAATCGTAAAATAACGGACGAAATCGTAAAAAATCGGACGAAATAAAAAAAACTAACAAAATCGTAAAATAACGGATGAAATCTTAAAAAATGGACGAAATTGTAAGAAAGCGGGCGAAAACGTAAAGAAACAGACGTAAACGTAAAAAAACGGACGAAATCGTAAAAAATGGACGAAAACGTAAAAAACCGGACGAAAACGTAAAAGTGTAAAACTACAGACGAAACCGGACGAAAATGTAAAAAACACAGACGCAAACGTAAAGAACGGACAAAAACGTTAAAAAACGGACGAAGTCGTAAAAGAACGGACGAAAACATAAAAAACAGACGAAAACGTAAAAAAACAAATGAAATCATAAAAAAGACAAAATCGTAAAATAACGGACTAAATCGTAAAAAGACGGAAGAGAATGTAAAAAAACTGACGAAAACGTTAAAAAACTGAAAAAAAAACGTGTAATTCAAAAATAATAACAAGTGCTTGAAAGCTGGAAAATTGATAAGCAAAAAAACTATTTAATAAATAAGATTCGCCAATTAGCCCGTTTAGTGTTTTATATGCGCCCAAAATGCCCATATAAAGTTGGACATATGCCCATACTATCCCATCAATTATTATTGTGATGGGCAAAAAATAGCCCATAACTTAAAAAAAAGGTCCATTCATAACTTAAAAAAAGGGTCCATTGCGCCCATGAGTTAGCATATGGGCAAGATTTGCCACCTCTACTTTTAGCTTATGTTCCTTCAATGCCACTGCTCCCTTCTGTGCCGCTACCATGGAGTGCGACGATAGTGGCGGGTGCATGATGATGGTGATAGGCTCATATGCTTTAAAACAAGCCAACAGGTTGAAATTGAGCCGTATCTTGGCGGGGCAGCACGAGAACATGTTTGCAGCTGATAAGTGCAAAATACACATATCCGTTATTGCTTAAAAAGACCCAATTAAGCCCAAAACAGACCAAAAATGGCAAAAATATGCTTGTATTTGTGTTTTGTGTGTGCAGGTACAGATATATCAAAAATCACATGAAAACCGTCAAAAACGGGCAAACAAGGACACAAGAACGGAAGAGTGAACAAAAGCCGGAAGCCAAAGCCAGAAAAAGTCAAATCTACAGTTAACTCCAGTCAATCTTGGTCAACAGAAGTCAACAAAACCCAAAATGTTTCAAAATAGCCCTTTAAGTTTCAAAAGTTGCAAAAATAGTCCCTTAAACCCTAAATGGGCCTCACCCGGATCCAAAAGCCCAATCCCTTAGCCCAATAGCCCTTTCATAAAACCACAGGGACCATTCTTGCTATTTCCTAAACTCTTTTTTACACTACACCTTTTATAAACAACCACAAGGACCATTTGTGTCATTCTCCCAAAGTTCAAACAACTTTTACCCGTTTTATAGTTAAAAAAGGCGCGAAGCCATGGTTACTATTCACCCGTCGTCCCCATCTTTACCCACAGTCAAAATCAAAGGGCTTTTCCAAATTAAGGGGTGATTTAGACAATTCATGGGATCGTTAACAAGATGGCAGGGTCAAATTTGTAATATCAAGGGCTTTCATTTGTCTACCCAAGCATCAAAGCCACGTGGAGGTTGAGAAAGCACAAAGGAATGGGGATTTTGCATTGGATTCACTCAGTAAACTAGCACAAGCTGTCACATCATGAGAATGACAGCTTGGCAATCCTTGAGCATCCACATTTGATCCAACGGCTTACAATAGCCCTCAAATGATTGAAGAAATGATTGGCTGGGATTGATTGGAGCGTGGGCATCAAGCAAGACCTAGAAGCTTCAGGGATCGGCTATAAATAGGCTCTCACCTCACACACACACATGATAGGGGATCTTTTATAGTTTTTAGTCTAGAGTAGCTTTTAAAATTTTGTGCTTATTGTAATTCTAATTTTCAATCAGTTGTAATTTCCTTTTAAAAGTAATGTAATTCAGTTTTTATTAATGAAATTTAGTTTTTATTTGTCACAAACTTTTTAAAGTTTACTCATAAGCTCTTATTTTATCCTAAATGCTTGTTACTGTCTCAAAAGCTTCCAATAGCTCTTGTTCAGCTCTTTCAGTCTCTAAGCTGAAATAGAGCTTAAATTAGTTAATCATCTTCCTTAAAACTTTAAAATTTTGCTTAAAAATCTATACCTTACCTTTGCAAAAGAGTGAAAAGCTTAAGGAAGTTGGTTGCAATGGAAAACCAAGAAGGATTTTACTCCTAGCTTATTTATAAGCTAGGAGAGCTTGTAGCTGCCCTTCATTGGGTCCTCTTGTTTAGCTAGAGGTTTTAGTAAGTTTCCTTTGTTTTCAATTTAATTTTCTATACTTAAACTTGCTTAATAGTATAAACTGCTTATTTGCTTATTTAATCTGCTTAATTATGCTTTTTATTATCTTATTGTGCTTAACAGTTATTAGTTTACATCTGTTTTAAGCTTTATAGTTATTAATCTTAAATTTTTAGTTTCTATCATTAAATATAAAAAAATCCAAAAATATTAGTTAAATTAGTGTAGATCCTAGAATTTTGCTTAATCAGTTGTTAGATCATGTTAATTAAGTTGGTTATAAGCTGTTAGTAATCTGGTTGTTAAGGATTAATCAAAAGTTTTCAAAATTAATAGCTTAACAAAATCTGTTAAACCTGAAAAGGGTGTTTGGGTTTAGCAAGTTTGAACCCAAAAAGTTAATGTAACTAGGTGAATTCTCTTTGGTCAGTTGAACTTTCATTAATAATCAAGTTTTAACAAAGTTTTGAGGTTTAGTTTGTGCTCATAGTCATTTTATGGCTTAATTGGTTGTTTTCAGCACCAGGGCAAAAATTGCCTTTAGATTTGCTTGCTTAATTTTGATCTAAGAATCTTAGAATGTGTTTTGTGTTTGTGTTAAGTTTATACTTACTCAAATAGAGTATGTATGCAGTTTATTCCTCTCTAGGTTGCTTGCATTTTGATTTTGGTGCATTTGCAATTTACATCAGCAGTGGAAACTCAGGTTACCACTGCTGACTTTAAGCTTCAAATTAAGCTAGGCACTGTAGGATTTAGGAGCTATTAGTTAAGTAGGATTTAGATTAGATATAGCTTAATACAATTTAGGTTTTAGATTTCATTTCCAAGCTTATTATCTTAAGTAAATTTAGCTTTCAAAAGTCATCTAAAAAACCAAAAAGCCAAAAACAGTAGGATTTAGAATTTAGCTTTTAAAATTTTGCTTTCTAGCTTAAAGTGTTTGATTTTATGATTTGGATTTATAGTCCATAAGTGGTTTAGCTAATTTGCAAAAGCTTAAGGTCTGAGGTTGCTCTTTGAGCATTTGAGCTTAAATTGTTCTTAAGCTTTTTGATTTACTTTCTGAGTTTAGGACTTTGTTCACCAATTTCAGTTGTCTTGTAGTGTTTCCAGCTCATATCTCTTTTCTTAATTAGATTAAGCACTTCACAAGCTTTCCAAAACATCTTTTACTTTTCAATTTGAGCTTATTTTAAAGCTTGTGCTTGTTTTTAAGTGTCAATAAGCAAAAGAAGGCTCAAAAGCCACCTTTCTGATACAGCTTTTTGATAAGCTGTTTAAAAGCTTATTATTGGTTTTAAACTAATGTTCTCTTCATTAAAGTTGCTTAAAATTAAGTCCTCTTTAAGTTCCAGCTTTTAGTTTTTCATAAAAGTCAAAAATAAAAAAAAGAGCAAAAAAGGGGTTAACCACACTCGAACCCACGACCTCAAGTTCAACAACCATACGTCTTAACATCATGCTACAATAGCTCATCCGTTCCCTTTTCCTTTCATTAAATTCTTATACTCATTTTGGCCTTATAAGCCAAATAAGTTGTTAAGCTTATTTCGTGGCTTATTTTATAAGCTACGACTTAGGGCTTATTTTTCCTAGGATTCATATAGCATAAGCTATTTCCTGTATTTTTCCTAGAATTTTTACTATAAGATTAGTATTTTTAATCTTTTATTTTCTTTAAAAAACTTTAAAAAATCATAAAAAATAGAAAATTAATCAGAAAAATAAAAATATTTTTTATAATTTTTTTTTAATATAAAGTTTGTAGGAAAATTAGTTTCACTTTCGTAGAGTTTAATTTGCAAAAATTCACTTTTTAAAGAACGGGTTTTGTTCCCGTTCTCGGTTTTCAAGTTTTAACTCTTGTTTTAACTCCGTTTTCGTTCTAGTTTTCTTTGAACTTCGTTTTTAGTCAATTAGAATACATTTTAAAAGAAAATTTTAAATTAGGTTTTATTTTGTAGAATTTAGGATTTTGGCCTTAGTTTTAGTATTCCGGCTCGCGTTTTTAGTTAAATTTTGATTTCCAACTATTTGCTTCTATGCTTAATTTTTAGTTTTTATTGATTTTAAGTCTTATCAGTAGTTAACCAAATCAAATTTTGCCTCTTATTCAAATCACAATCCGAGCTAAAACGTGGTTTCAATTACACAAGTTGTTGGGAAAAGTCCCGGGTGATCATACTTCCCGGTTAAATATACGTATTATATATTGTATTATATATTTTTGAGAGTGAATTTTATTAAGGGTAACTTGGTAATTTTCTTAATTGCTCTTTGGAATATTATTATTATAGTATATTTTACAAGTGTATTAAAACTAACAATCAGCAGCCATGGCGGCTCGAATTCTCTTTTACCCGGGTTTCATGATAATTATGCTTTATGTTTCATGAGAATTGTGGTGATATCGATTTTGAAAGGCTATGTATAATCTGAGCCTTGGATATAAGGTACGTTCCATGTGAAAGGGATGCGATAAGAATCATGGTGATAACTATTGTGATTGGTGCATTTTTGATTAGTTTTTATTTCATGAGAATTGTGGTGATATCAATTGTGAAAGGATATGATGAATATGAAAGGCTACGAAAAAGTGGAGATTATCCACAGCTGGTGTGGCAACGTATTGCGTTTGCAGCCATGGTGGGTGCGTTCTCTGTCTTAGGTTGTTTGCCTACTTGAGCCTCCTGTACAATCATGTCGCCAATCCTTATCTTTGCGATGTTAGGTAAACAATTATAATACATATAGTGGAGAGGAGATTGTGCAGTTACAGTAGCTTTCACTCTCTACCCCCTCAACCATATGGATCCCAATATCCTCCCGGTAAGTCCTTATTTGTTAAAACATGTTATTGTTTCTTAATTAGTAAACTGTTTGAAATTTAGGCCTGTCTGAGCTTTCTGATGAATATTACATGTGAAAAAATAGCGATAAATAAACAAAACGGTTATGTTGAGGGACACCCAAGTTTCCAATGGCCGAACAATCGTACATGGCTCCAAATGCTAATAGCTCCATCGAGAGATACGAAGATTCAATTGTTGTATCCACCGATAAATGCAAATTTAATTTTGAGCTTAACAACTTTGATCATCTTGTGCAAAGTAATAAGTTTCACGGGTAGACAAGACCCTCATGTGAATCACCTTATTTTCAACAAAGTCACTTCATCGTTGAGACATCCCGGAAGTTCGAAACACTTCGATTAAGCTTTTGCTTTTTCCTTGTTCTCTCTAGCGGTGAAGCCCGAGATGGGCAAGATAAGGAACCTCCTAGCTTCAATTCTCACAGGGATGTCCTTGTTGTAAAGTTTCATAAATCAATTCTTCCCTCATTCGAAAACAACTTACCTTCGGAATGAATATTACTACTTTTTACCAAAAACCAAAACGAAACCTTCAACAAAAGGGCTACTGGACGTTGTTTAAAGGACATTCTTCGTCAATGACCTCACCATGGTTTGTTCTCAGAATTAATCAAATCTTGATACGTTTTATAATTCCTTGAATACAATGTGCAAGATGCCGTAGATTCCGCCAGGGTGCAAGTGTTCGTAGATAAGATGCCTCGAGAAGGTTTAGCCATAATTGAAAGTAAATCAAAAGAGCGTTACTCAAGAAGTCGTCCAAATGATTCTAGAGCGATTACGAATGCTCCGTCTTCTACTTCTTCACCTTCTAATAATTCTTTCAAGATTCAACAAATGGCCGCCTTACTTGAAGACAAAATGAATATTCGAATGAGGTTTTAGAGAAAGCGATTAGTGAAAAGAATGCTACGACTCCTGCTACCGTCAAAGCAGTCGAGGAAGTTTGTGTCGCATGTGGTTCAAACCATAATTTCAGTAATTGTCCGTTAACAAGGAACGATTTTCCTGTTTTTCATGATAACATTCATCAATTCAACAAATGCCACCCTGTTGCAATTTGTTCAACAGATCTCTCCTAATTGGGACAAAACCAAGATGGAGCCACGGGTTCAATCAACCAAAGGTCAAAGAGCAAACAAAACACAAAAACCGATTTCAAGGAAACAATTCACAATTCGAATCAAAAACCGCTAGAGGAAATTTCAACCAAAACCGCCAAAACAATCAAGGAGCCAGTTTTTTAAGCCCCCCATACCAACCACCAACAATATCAACCTTTGGTTAATCAATGCTTTAACTCCCCGTTTACAAATTCAAGGTGTTTTATAATCGGATTTCTGAAGTTATGCTATGGCTAATGATGCGGAACATGTATAACTTGCAAATGAAGTGGGATAATTTTCAAATTAATAACAAAATGATTTTCAACGAGTTTACAAATGATTCTCAAAAGAAGCAAGATGATTTTCAGAAAGATGATGCTAGTTTCATGGCATAAACTATCACACCTAACCAGAGCTTCAAGTTCAAGTTCGTTACCAAGCAATACTATTTCAAGCCCCTAGGGAACGAAGCCAGGCCATTTACCACACGAAGTGGTGCCTCATATGAAGTGACCTCCGATTCACCGCGATGGTCGGAAAAGGAACCTGACTGGTGACAAAGGATACGGAGCTACCTAGCACCGAAGACATCCAACCTCAAGTTGTCCAAGACTTAGGAAAAGATAAAGATACAATCACAAGAATCTTGTCGTGTTGTTCAAAAGGACCAAACATGTTTGCCGTACCCTTCAAGACGTTGCAAGAGGAAATGCTTGAAAAGGATGATATCATAGGCTTCATAAGTTGATGGAAAATTTTCGTTATCTTCAATTTGAGCTAAGTTTCGCGGATGCTGTCGCATTCATTATGCAAGTTGGCTCCGTATGTTTCAAAAGTTGCTTATAATAAGACAAGTTAATCGAGTTATAACCAAGATAACTTTGAATGAAAATGTAGTGCGGTTGTCCTTAAAAAGCTTTCGGAAAAGCTAGGTGACCCCGGTCGATTTCTTATTCCATGTGATTTTTCAGAGTTTGATAATTGCTTAGCCCTAGCCGATTTAGGTGCTAGCATAAATCTCATGCCTCTTTCCATTTGGAAAAAGCTTGGACTCCCGGGCCTAAATGATACTAAGATGGTGTTAGAATTAGCCGACCGAACAATTTCCAAACCAACCGGTGTAGCCGAGAATGTTTTTGTCAAGGTAGGAAAGTCTTGATTATCCGGCCGCTTGGTGTTCTTGATTTTCATGAGCCGATCCTTTCGAGTACGTGTGATACTCGGAATTCCCTTTTCTTAGGACAACTCATGCTTTAATTGATGTGTACGAAGGAGAGATAACGCTTAGAAATGATGATCAATCTTTAACCCTTAAATGTGGTGATACTCCTTCTATTTCATACAACAATCTCGAATCATTGAAGAAAGTTGATCTTATTGATGTTACGTGTGAAGAATACTCACAAGAAGTCTTAGATTTTTCCGACTCAGTTGCGTATGGCAATCCTTCTCCCGGATACGATCCAATTGTTTCAAATTCTTCTCCAACTCTCACTCCTTTCGGGGATAGTGATTTTCTACTCTTAGAAGAAGCTGATATGTTGTTTGCTATAGCGATGTTCCAAACTGTCACCGGAAGTTGATGAAGCTTATTATGACCCAGAGGGGGACATTCTCCTTCTCGAATCTCTTCTCAATAGTGATCCTTCGCCTTCACTAAATCAAGAAAGTTACTTACCAGA
Source organism: Tanacetum coccineum (assembly GCA_026074375.1). Classification (NCBI taxonomy): domain Eukaryota; kingdom Viridiplantae; phylum Streptophyta; class Magnoliopsida; order Asterales; family Asteraceae; genus Tanacetum; species Tanacetum coccineum. The sequence goes on along the minus strand of BQNB010012236.1, from coordinate 59,640 downwards.
AATTAAGAAAGAGCTTAAAGTTTGTAAATCTGCCGAATCTTCAATCGATGAACCTCCTGAGGTTGAACTTAAGGACTTACCACCTCATCTCGAATACGCATTTTTAGCAGATAACAACAAGTTGCCCTGTTTATAATTGCCAAAAGTAGTTTGAGCGATGTGATGAAAAGACCGCTCTCATAAAGGTTCTTAAATCCGAAACAAGCAATTGCTTGGAAGCTCTCTGACATTAAGGTATTAACCCGGAATTTTGTTCTCATAAAATTCTAATGGGAAGATGACTATGTCTCCAGCGTCCCTATCATCAGAGATGGGTTTAATCCAAAAATTTCATGATGTATTTAAATAGAGTTGAAAAACTTCTTGACGCTGGATTGATCTACCCAATCTCGGATAGTCCTTGGGTGAGCCCAGTACACTGTGTACCAAAGAAAGGAGGAATGACCGTAGTAACCAATGATGATAACGAATTAGTGCCAACAAGACTTGTCACAGGATGGAGAGTATGCATAGATTATCGTAAGTTGAACGAAGCTACAAGAAAAGACCATTTCCCTTTGCCGTTCATGGATCAAATGCTTGAGAGACTCGCAGGAAATGAGTACTATTGTTTCGCGAGTTGCTCAGGTTATTTCCAAATTCTAATTGATCCAAATGAATAAGAAAAGACCACATTCACCTGCCCATACGGAACGTTTGCTTATCGCCGCATGCATTTTGGTTTATGCAATGCACCAGGCACGTTTCAAAGTTGTATGATGGCAATCTTCCATGACTTGTTGAAAAAAAAAAAAAAAAAAGTTTGTGGGGACAAGGAGTCTTGATAGATGATTCTCGGTTTTTGGAAATTCTTTTTCTACGTGCCTCACCAATCTAGAAAAAATGCTTAAACGGTGTGAAGACACTAATTAGCTCTAAATTGGGAAAAAAGCCATGGTCAAATGGTGAAAGAAGGTATCGTACTGGACATAATGATCTCTCTGAAGAAAGAATTGAGTTGACAATGCTTAATATCGATGTGATGTTCTATAGCTACCCTGTACCCAACCCTACGTTAAGGAAATTCGGAAGTTTTCTCGGCATGCTGGTTTTGATCCGCTAGATAAGACAAAGACTTTTCAAAAAATCTCGTCGACCCATGACCCAGATGCTGTTAGAGAAAAAACACTCCTTTTAGCTTTCGAAAGATTGCTGCTAGCGCTTTTAAACATTTGAAAAAGAAGGTACACACGAAGTCTCAATGATTCGCACATTGCTCCAAATTAGGACCAACCTTTTGAAATCATGTGTGATGCAAGTGATTATGCAATAGGTGGGGTTCTAGGGCAAGGATTGAGAAGCATTTTAGACCCAAATTATTATGCAAAGTAAAATGATGGCTGAAGCAGAAACGAACTACACAACAACAGAGGAAAAGTTGCTTGCGGTTGTATACGCTTTGGAAGTTGCGGTCATAGCTTAGCATGAACAAGTGTTGTTTACACGGACACTCCGCATTGAAATACCTCTCAACAGAAAGACGCCAAGCAAGATTGCTTAGATGGGTCTTACTTCTTCAGGAATTTGATTTTTCAGTGATTGATACCAAAGGAGCTGAAAACTATGCAGTCGATCACCTCTCTCGTCTTGAAAACCCGTATGAGAATATTTTTGATCCTAAGGATATTAATGAAACTTTTCCTCTTGAAACATTGAATACGGTGACTTCTCATGATGACCAAAATACCCCGTGGTTTGCCGATATAGCAAATTACCACGCGGGGAATTTTCTCATCAAAGGAATGTCAACTCAACAAAAGAGGAAGTTTTTCAAGGATATAAAGCATTACTTTTGGGATGATCCCTATCTCTTTCGTACATGTGCGGATCAAATCATCCGTAGATGTGTATTTGGCCAAGAAGCTCTTGAAATTCTCAAGGCTTGTCATGAAGGACCCACCGGGGGCCATCATAGTGCTAATATCACCGCTCGGAAATTATTTGATGCCGGTTTCTTTTGGCCTACAATTTATAAGGATGCTTACGAATTGATCAAATCTTGTGATGCATGTCAAAGACAAGGCAAAATTTCACATCGTGATGAGATGCCTCAAAATGCAATCCAAGTTTGTGAAATTTTCGATGTTTGGGGTATTGATTTTATGGGACCTTTTCCGTCGTCTAGAGGAAACAAATATATTCTAGTAGCCGTCGATTATCTTTCCAAATGGGTTGAAGCCAAGGCATTCCCCATCAACGATGCTAGAGTAGTTGTCAAATTTTTGAAATCCCTTTTCTCCCGATTCGGTGCACCGAGAGCGATCATAAGCGATCATGGGACCCATTTCTGTAATGACAAATTTGATAAAGTTATGTCTAAATATGGTGTCACACATCGTCTTTCTACCGCTTACCACCCTCAGACTAGTGGTCAAGTCGAGGTGACGAATCGTGGACTTAAAAGAATCTTAGAGAGGACGGTGGGAGAAAACCGTGCCTCATGGTCAGACAAGCTAGACGATGCTTTATGGGCTTTTAGAACCGCTTACAAGACTCCAATTGGATGCACTCCCTACAAGTTAGTTTATGGAAAAGCGTGTCACTTACCCGTCGAACTAGAACATAAGGCATATTGGGCTCTTAAGCATGCCAACTTCGATCTCAAGACTGCGGGTGATCATCGAAAGCTTCAACTCAATGAACTTAGCGAGCTTCGTGATCAAGCTTATGAGAATTCGCTAATCTACAAGGAGAAGACGAAGAAACTTCACGATTCCAAGATCAAGAATCGAATCTTCAATGTTGGTGATCAAGTTTTACTTTTCAACTCCCGATTAAAGATTTTCTCCGGAAAGCTCAAGTCCCGATGGTCCGGTCCTTTCACTATTACCGAAGTTTTTCCTTATGGCACAGCCAAATTGTCTCATCCCGATGGTTCAAATTTCAAAGTCAACTGCCACCGTCTTAAGCATTACTATGGAGGGGATACACCACCATTGGTTATCCCGGATCTCCAAACTTTCCCTAAGGACAACTAAATTCAGGGATCGAGTCGAGCTTGTGACTCGGTGACCAAAAACAAGCCGCTTCGTGGGAGTTCACCCCATGCTTATCCATTTTCTTTCTATTTTCTTAAATAATGTGTTGTGATGTGTTGTGGCTATCCTCTTCCGGTTTCTTGTTGTTTGTTGTTTGTTGTGATTTTTGCAGGATTGACCCAACAATTTCTAAAGACTCTCGTGTCCGGTGTTGTATCCCGTTTCACTCGAGCTTCTCATCCTTTGTGTGAAATTAGTTTGGGGAGATCCGATATCCTTTCATCTTATCGATTCACGTTTATCTTTGCATAATTCATAAACGGCTTAGATTTTCGTAGAGACCCGACTTTAAACATTGAGGACAATGTTTCGTTTTAGTTTGGGGAGGGAATCTATCAATTTGATGTTACCTGCTTATTGTTTTGTTCTCACGTACCCGTTTTCCCACAAAAATAGCAAAAATTTTAAAATTTTAAATTTTTAAGTTCTTATTTGTAGGATAAAAAATGAAAAAATATAAAAATGTTAGAAGTTAAAAAAAATATATATATAATATAAAAAAAATGTTAAGACACGAATGTAGGTTTTCCGTTGGTAAGAATAAGAAGTAATTTTTGACCCGATCGTACGTGTAGAGTTCTAGCTTTCTCCCTTAACAATTAATGATGATAGTTTGTGCTAGTCTCATGTAGACTTTAAACATGCTAGACTTGAAATCATTAGTAAATGAAAACTTGTGCTAATCTCAAGTAGATTTTAAATATGCCGAGTTGGATTTTATATAGGCTAAGTATTTGCGAATTTCTTTATTAGAGATTTTAAATTGCAAAGAATAAGAGATGATAGTGTTGATTACGAGTTAGGATGCTAAACAAAGTTTATTTGGAAAACTTAAAGGCTTATAAGAATAACTTGTGGTTTTTCTTCCCCGGAGTTCTTAAAATGATTAATTATACGTGTTCTCTTTAATTTTTACAAATTAGAGTTTTACTCTTAAAAGTCTAATCAACATATTCAGAGAAAAAGCTTTATCGATGATGAAGTCAAACATCATTGGTAAATAAGAATTTTAGTTCAAGTTTATACTTTGGTTTTCTAAAACAAAATTTTTCTATTTGCAAAAATAATGTGTTAAATTAATTAGTTAAAAAAATAAATAAAAAAAAATCTATAAAAATGTAGTTGGTGAATAAAAAGGATGCAAGTTATAAATCCTTAGTGTTAATAATTAATATACAAACTCCATCGTAATAAAGTACATGGGCATTTGTCGGTCACTCCGATGTGACAGCGAAAAGAAAAGGGGTGGGGATGTAAATATATAGGGTTGGTTATCTAGAATAAGTACACGAGCTCTTGCGGAAGGGTGGACCTATGGTCGTCGAAAGAAAAGTGATACCAATTCCTAGTAATTAATGTAAATAGAACACATTTCTCTCTAATAATAATAATTAATGTTCAAAGTTAGAAAATAAATAGTTAAAACTTTCATTTTCTAAATCAAGGTATTCCTTTGAACTAAGGTTTTGGCAAAAGTCTAAAGGCTTTTTCATCGGAAGTTCATGCGTTTCGATTAGTATTCTCGGATTGGGGTGTCAAAAGCCTTACACTTACGATGACGGTGGGGGATGCTAGAGAAGAAAGTCATTCATGGTTGAGATAGAAGGCAACGGGCAGAAAGGCTACGGAGTGGAAGCTCCATAGATCCTTTGGTTCTCGTCCAAATGGTATGAATGAGGCGTTTTGCTCGCCATCGTTGGTTGTAGATCTTATGAGAGATAGATACTCCTTAAGACGCGCATAGTCTCTACTCCATCGCTGTGTGTAAAAGGGAGGAGGTGCTATATGTCTCGTGTTGGATGTTGAAGGTGAGTACGATTTTGGGAAGCTTGCGAGACAAGTTGGTAAAGCTCATAGGAAATGTGAGAACAGGAAGTGATTTCAGGAGATAGTCTCTCTAATCTTTATTTTTTTAATCAAGTGTCTCTCGGAAAATAGACAATCTGGAGTGTTTGGACTGGTAGAGACGTGTACTGTTTATGTACTTTAGATTTTTTTGTTGGTTGTATTTAGACATATTCCGGAATCTGTATTTTTGTTTGCTGTTTTTATTTCATCTTGTTTTTTGTTCCGTCATGATTCGTAGGTTGCGAAAGTGGTGTAGCTGTCGCGCAGGCGTTTCTATTCTGTTTCTGGGACTCAGAAGAGAGAGAAGTCGTTTTCTGCTAGATTATGGAGAAGATGTTTTATTGATTATAGACATTCCTCAGGGTGTTGAGAATTGTAGATCGGAGGGCTATTGATGCTCATGTGTTGAATGGTTGGTGTGAGACTGTAGTCAAATTTGCAAGTTTATGATAAATGGATTTATTATTGATAATGTAGATGTAGATCTCCGATTCTATTCACCTGTGTAGCAGGAGAGGGTGTCGTCCGCCGCATCGTGTAGTTTAGTGAGGACTACCAATTGTTAGTTCTGCTTCAGCTCTGAGTGTACTGAATCTACTTACTTTAACGTGAATGTAGGAATCGGGTTATGCCACTGATGCGTATGGTGCTGGTAAAGTGATCTCTACTATGGTGCTCAGAATGACAGTCTGTCTTGCGGTATTTCGTGCGATCAGTGCCTATATTGGTGAGCAAAGCTATGTGAGGAAAGGGCAATTGGATAGGATTGGGGTGGTTTTTATCTCGGTCGGGTGGATTTACGCAGTGGCAGATAGGGTGTATAAGGTCGAGTGCGGGTTTCTGTTGGATTGACGGAGTGTGTTGTAAGTGGGTATGTAATCGCCTGCTTGTCGAAACGTTGGGGGTTGTTTAATGTCTAGATGCTTGTGCATATACTAGTTTCATGATGGTGTTCCTGTTCATTACTTTGTGTGGAATAATGCCTAGAGACTCTAGAAAATCTATGTGTCGCTTGAAGACGCGTAAGAGCGCGTGATGGTAGTGTTTGAGCTATTTTGAGAGTAGCGAGTTTTTGTATGTAGCTAACTAGATGCTTCGTCTTGCGGAATGAATGCAATTTTGTCTTATGTCGAAGAAGAAGTAGTTGCCGCGATGCGTGTAGTGAATAGAAGTCGCAGATACCCATGTTTGATCAGCTGCTAGGTCCCTATCCATCATTCCTCGGACAAAACTATTGTTGGTGCTTCTGCCCTCTCACTTGCTTTGAATGTTTATGATGCCCGGGTCTGGAGGATCAGGGAGAACATTGTGAGCCATAGGTCTCTTTTTCAAGATGTCTTTATTCCTTTGGCAGAGCCTTTTTCTGCTGCAGCCATAACAGGTACGAAAGGTACCTCACATGCTGTGCCTGCTACTGCTGACACTACCGCAGCTTTGTCTGTCACTTTTGCTTCTGCCAATACTGTTACTCCCATTTCCATAGATGACTACGAGGTTACATGTACGGATGATTATGCAGCCACGAATGATAATGTTGCTGATGAGAATGCTAACCCCTTTCCCAATGTTGATGATGCGGAGTTGAATATCCCGCAGTGACTTACTTACGGTTCTGTTTTGGTCGTATGTGATTTTGTATGAACAATTTTCTAACTGTTTTTGTCCGTTAGGTGCCGCGGTCGCTTATGACCTTTTTGTTGCGGTGAAATGTACTTGTACAATATTTATGGTTTAATGCTTAATATGGTTTCGCTATCATTTTAATATCATGGTGATATGTTTATCCTGATAGTCTTTGTTTGAATATTGTTGGGTTATTCTCCCTATACTGGGTTTGCAATACCTCTTATGTATAATTGAGTGAATTTTGAGGTTACTCGTCCTTCTGTTATGCGGAATAACATTGATTGGGTCGTGCCCTATTGCGTGCGCATCTTAATCACATAAAGAATAACTTTGTAAAGTAAAGAACAGACAAGATTTAAAGTAAAATTTATGAAGGTAGCTAGGCTTCACTTTTATTGAAATTTTAAAAGACATTACAATAAGGTAAACTGAAATGCATTATCCCCACTGCGGAGTCCGCATGTGTAACATTCCGTATTTTCAGGTCTTTTACGACGTCCTTAAATTCACTATTTATTTTTTTTCTCTCGTGCGCGTTTACTTTTAATTTTAATAGTTAAGTTAAATCGCGTAAGCTATAAATGACCTTAAAAAGTCAAGTGTTCTTGTGCAATTCATTTGAGTTAGTTGTGTCATTATTTTAAACTGATAGATTAAGAGTTTTTAGAGTTTAGTTTTCAAAATTTCTAAAGTTATGGTTTAATTTTGGTAATTTAACACAAGGGCACTTTTACCTTCCCTTTAAGCTTGAGAAAATTTATTCTAAGCCTTCCAAGGCTTAGATCTTGCTTGCATTATGTTTTAGCACTCAATTTGAGTAAGTTTAGTGCAGTACTAAACCTCAAGGTTACCTGCACTATTGGTTTTACACTTGTGTCAATTGCATCAGCAGGAACTAAGCTGTTCCTGCTGTCACTTTTTAGCTTAATTTTTAGTTTTTAATTGTAGGATTTAGAGCTCCATTTTCTTATAGCTTAGTCATAGCTTAGTATAGAATAGGCTTTAATTTTCATTTTAAATCTCAATTGCTTTAGTACAATTTAGCTTAAAAGTCACTAAAAACCAAAAGTACAAAAACAGTTGCAGTTAAGAATTAGTTTCTAAATTTTGATTTTTAGTTTAGAATATTTGATTTTATGATTTGGATTTATAGTCCACAAGTAGTTTAGCTAGTTTGCAAAGGCTTAAGGTCTGAAATTGCTTTTTGAGCATTTGAGCTTATATAGTTTTTGAGCTTATTGCCTTGTTTCCTGAGTTTACTACTTTCATCATCATTTTCAATTATCTTTAAGTGTTTTCAGTTCAAAGTTCTTTTCATAATCAGCTTAAGCAAAAATGAGCTTATATTAAAGCTTTTGCAAGCTTTTAAGTGTCAACTAAGTTTTTTTAGCTCAAATCCTTAGTTCCTGTGATCAGCTGAAAAATAAGCTATTTCAGAGCTTATTTGTCACTTTCAGACAAAAAGTCCAGTTTTAAAGTTGTTTAAAATCACGTATTTAATAAGTTTAGATATTTAGTTTTTGTTAAAAGTGAGAAAAATAAAAAAGTGCAAAAAGTTAGGGTTTGCCTGCTAACCACACTCGAACCCACGACCTCTCTCTCAATAACCATACGTGTTAACCATCATGCTACATTAGCTCATCCAGTACCCTTTCCCCAAGTTTAATACTAGTACCCTTTTTCATTTTCTTAACATTTAGTAAGCCGTAGCTTATACAGCTTATTTTGGAGCTTATTTGTTTAGCTGTGTGATTAGTTTTATTTTTCTCGTATTCCTTGTTGCTAGTAGTATTTTTCCTGATTTTTTGAGAATTTTCCCTTTATTAGATTATTTTCTAGGATTTTCCGTAGGTTTAAAAATTGAAAAATCAATAAAAAATAGAAAAAAGTTTCAGAAAAATACAAAAAAATAATTTTTAGTTTTATAAAAAATAGCTTTAGGTTTACATTCAGTAAAATCATTTTCACCACTTTTAGATTTTAATTTTCATTTTTAAGCTTTTAAATTTAAGTTTAAAAATAGGAATTTAATTTTTAAAATAGTTAAAAATAGTTTTCTTTGCTTTTATAGTATTTTAGATTTTTCTAAGCTTAAAAGTTATTTTTCCCAATTTTTAGGACTTTATTTGCTATTTTTTAGAATTTAATTAGATTTAAATAGATTTTAATTCATAAAAAATTCAAAAATAATCAAAAAAATATTTTTCTTTTTCCTAAAATTTTCTTTTGTCTTATTTTAGGTTTAGAAATTTAGTTTGCATTTTTAGGATTTAATTTTGATTTACTTGCTTATTTGTCGCGTTTTATTTGTTTCCCGCTTACTTATTTTAGTGCTTAATTGCTTTAAATTGTTCATTTTTACTTGTTGCTCTTATTTGGTAGTTATAGATCATAAAAATTTCTTTGCTTTCATTCAAATTATAATCCGAGCTTAAACGTGGTTTCAATTGCACAAGTCGTTGGGGAAACGACCCGGGTGATCAATCTTACCCGGTTTAATATACGTATTATATATTATATTATATATATTTTTAAGAGTGAATTTTATCAAGGGTAACTTGGTAATTTTCTTAATTGATCTTTGGAATATTATTATAGTATTTTATTTTAATGTGTGTATAAAACTACCACAACCAGTATATCATTGTCTGAAGAATCATCGATCGATGAATGGAATGGTGAGTAGGTGGTAGTGGTGGTATATGATCTGATGACGGATCCTCAGATGGGTCAGACTCCGTGTCAGATGCGGGTGAGTAATCAGGTGATGCGGGTGTATAATCAGGTGATGCGAGTGTCAATGTCGTATCAATATGAGTAGAAGGTGAGGTCATAGTAGGTGCAGTGTCAGGAATAGTGGTAGGGATAGTGCTAAACAAGATAACTCGCCCAGCTGATGTCCTCACACTCTCCTCTGATGAATCTGATGAAACTGAGATAACGGAGATGGCCATGACCTGCACAAGCAAAAGTTTATATAAATTTACTTTATATCAACCATGCATGACGCGAGAAATAAAAATGAATGAATGAGCAAATGAACGATACAATTATAGTAATATTAGTTATACTTAGTATTTAATTACATAGTACATATACATATTACGTATACGCAGGATTACATAAAGCACATATAATCACGTAAGATCACATACTGGTTATAAACCAGACCTAGTTTATACTACCTGATTCTTTATAACCTTGGCTCTTGATACCAATATGTCACACCCCCAAATAGGGTCTCGTCCGATTAAGCGTCCGGGGGCATGACTTTTATGAATATCTCAAGTACAAAGCAATAAAGAACGACCTCTAAGGGTACGTTTGAAAAATAAACACCGTTGCATAAGTTCAAAATATAAATAAGTTTACATCGATCAAACTTAAAAGATTTAAGAGTCAATATGCGGAAGCTTAAATGAGTTTAACAACGGTATTTAAGATAACATGGATAAAATCTGGAAAACTGGTTCGGGCAATTAGACTTCATATAGATCAAACAACGACATCCAAGCTAAGCACCTGAGAAAAACATGCTTAAAACGTCAACATAAAGTTGGTGAATTCATAGGTTTAGTTCAAATATTATCAATGTGGACCACAAGATTATCAAAACGTATGCGACAGTTATAGGAGATACAACTTCACATAAAGAGGCATTTATGTTGCACTAAGCTCATGACACTGAAGCTAATACTGGAAGATAGCATGTACACTGCTATATAAGGCTTGCCCTTTAGGTGTCCGACCAAAGACCACCTAACTAGTTTCGACATGACATATATTTGCTAGTTCTTGGCAAATTCGAACTAGTAAGTGCTTCTTACCCAAATAGGGATAATTAGTCCCAATATATCTGTTTATTCACTCGCGCTCACTTAACTACCCAGTCGGTTAAAGGTAATTAACGGTTCATGATTATTCGGGCAATAGTGGTCTAAACGCTACTTAGGCAACACGTAAACGGGGAATTTCTCACGTATAGTACTTGTGTCCAGTTTTAAAAACAAGCAATGTTTCTCACCCCAAGTTATAAAACAATTATTCAAAACAAGTAATAGTGGGGCTATGAACTCACCTTGATTGGTGAATTGAAGTAGAATAGTCTAGAATAAAATCACTCGGTAACGAACGACGGTACACGAAAAAAACCTATGTAATGAATGTTTGATTTAATATCATAGTAGTAAAGAATTACGGATAATGCATGAGTATTTACTAGTGTACTTTTGTTAATATGTTTCCAAAAACTAACGTTTGTGAACGTATAATAGTTGAAATGTTTTCGGAAGTAAAACGAGCAATAATAGTATATATATTAATATTATATATATATATATATAACTAAGTAAATATATATATATATACATATATTGTTCGGCATCTTACTTAATCTCTGAATATCTAGTTTTATCACGTGCATTTTCTAGTATTTTCCAAGTATAAATAATTTATAGAAATTTCGGCATGACCCGTTCGTGTTTACACATTTTTCAAAGTCGTAGACTTTATTTAAAAACCATTTTCAATCACTTTCAATCTACATTTTGCATATACGAACTATACATCATCAAATCCCTTTTATAACTAGTCAAAAGATCCTTCGGACCCTTATTGGGATTTTAGGCCCAATAAGCCTAATTTCATGATCTGTAACGTCTAACGTTCAAAATAAGTTAAATGTATAGCGTTTAAGTCGTGCACTATCAAATAAGCTATTCATGAACTTATTCAATAAGTTACACCGTGGGCTTTACGCCTTGGCATATTGTATTCATATTGGGCCTTGGCCCGTTAAGTCAAATAACATTGGAGTTATAAACATTATCCATTTAATCCGATAAGAACATTCAACGAATATTAAAAACTGACTTGATGGTAAGCTATCATAAAAGCTAACAATATGTCAATACCAAAGACCCATTAGCAGACCGTGGGCCTTAACTGACTACCGGTGTGGGCTTTGTATGTTGTGCCGAAGCCTTATAAGCTCGCATGGGCCTATTTGTTAAGCCCGTTAAGCCAATAAGCATCGTTTAAGCCCTTGGTTCTCGAATAAGCTACCAATAAGCTCTCGATAAGCCAAAGAAAAATAAGCTGAACCAATTGAGCTCAAGAATAAGCTCATGGTGTTGGGCCTTCGGTGTGGAACGAGATTAAAAAGCCAAATAAGCTATATTCGGCTTATTTGTTAAGCTGAATAAGTTTATTGTTTTGTCCTTTCAAAATAAGCTAGAAAATAAGCCAACTAATATAAGCCGAAACATAATAAGCTACAAAAATCATTTCCTTTTGTTTCCTTGTTGGGCCGAACCAACATCTAAGCCCATTAAGCTCAAATAAGCACTTCGTGACTTATTTATAACCCGAACTAATAAATAAGCTAACAGTATGTATTTTTATTACATAAAAATAACCACGATCATAAAACTATATTTTCCTTGTCTTTCTTTTATTATTTTCAAGCAACATATATAACCTTTTAAGGTTTACGTAGTTTCAAAATCTTCATTTTTACGAAACGAGTTGTACAACTAGTATTTATGCAATAAGATGATCTCAAAAGTACAAGTTTTAAAAATATTAAGAGACTTACACGAAAAAGTGATTAGGAGGATGGTTTATGACTAGAAACAACCCAAACGTCATTTATAATTAACCCGAATACAATAAGTATTAACCACGAACAATATCTTCAAAGGTTTTTGATCAAGATTGAGAAAATTATGAGTTTGTGTGTGTGTTTAGGGTGGTTCGAACAAGAGAACAAAGAAGAAGAAAGAAAACTCAAAGTTTGTGTGTGTGAAATAATGAGAAGAGAATGAGTTGAAAATGGTATGTATAGACAAAAGTTTTTGACACGCAATGTGTGTGTGTGGGTTGTATGCGTCGGCTAAGAGACAAAGAAGCAAGAGGGGACCAATTTCATCTTCCAATGAGGTCTTAGTGTGTATAAGTACTAGTCAAATGGTGGGGCAAATATGTTCCTTTGATTTCAAAATTCAAAATGGTATCCCAAGTGTGTGTGCTTGTCGTTTGGACGCATGCTAGCCAAGGAGGGGGGGGACCAATTTGGTCTCCATAATTGTAGGAAAGTAGTGGACACATTGATTTAATTTCCAAGGTTTCATGCATAAACATATGTTATTAATTATATCCGAACACACACGTAATGAAAATGAATAACGACTTCACGTAAATTATTGAAATTTTAAATATCAATTAAAAACGTAAAAACGCGTCTACTGACGAAAGACTACGATGATTGGCAACCTGGTTTACTCCCGGTAACGATTCTTAGATAATAACATGACAACTTCCCGGTTAAACGTAAAAGTTAAACGAAACTTTAAAAATTCAAATTATCAACCGGAAACGGCTAGAATATTGAACGGAAATTTACGAGGTGTCACATAACATCTGCATGAAGACAATCTCACACACTTCAACTTGAAGTCTCACAACCTGCTTGTCAATATGAGGAATCATTTTAGTCCAGTGTGCAAGGTATCTAGCGTATCATTTGGCATATTTAGAACTTTTCCTAGTTGTTTAAATTAATTCCGTATGCATAAAATTGACACAATTCAAATGCTCTTAAATCATATTTAGATTGGAGATTTAAAAAATATAATATGTTATACGATGTTTGTAGGTGGTATACTCAAAGGCAAACTTCAAACTGAAATCCCATGTTGGTGCAACCCACAATGATAGGCGTTAATGTAAAATGTTAGACATCCGATCCGGATTCTCGGCCAAGTTTTTCATAGATAGTAACAGAGCTACGATCTATGGTTGCATCTATGAACATCAAGTAACCTAAACCCCTCTAACTAAACTTTCTATTTGCGTTGTACTTGAAGTTGATACACTTTTGAGGGTTATTCATACCCCTTATTTCATACAAGAAAATCATATTGTGCTCCTCCATGATTAACGCATACATGTTGCCTTTCAAAAGAACTTTTAATGAGTGGTTTAATATTCAAGGTAAGTGTGACATATTATATATGAATATAGTTGGATTCTAGAAACTCGGTGTAATATCTTCTTTATACAGTTAGGTTAATCTGATAGATTAAAGAAAGTATTTCATGTCGTAATACTTTGAATGCGTTTATGTAAGTTATGTTCTGGGCAAAATTGAATATTTACCATATCTAGCAACCTGGATCGCTTCTGTTTTTTACTTGTCCCATATATTTCCTAAACTTATATATCAAAATAGTACTGCATGCTTCTAAGTACATGACTTATGCTAGCTTATATACAAATAATCCTTGTACTTGGGTAGACTACGCTTTCTGTTCCGATTGATTTCAAGCATTATAAATGATTTGGCAAGTCCTATTATTCTATAGCATAACATTGAATTATGTGTGGCAAAGGAACCATTTATTAATGGAAAGGCTGTCCCATAATGATCCCAAGTACCATGAGGAGTGGATTAGAGAAAATGCCCGAGTAAACAAGAGATAAGAGGAATAAACAAGAGATAAGAGGAACAGAAGAAATGCCAAGGAATGGATGAGAGTGTTGTAAATATGGAATTTACCATTTGATATAATGAACTATTTTGTTCCCTATTATCATAAATCTATGTATACTCGGAATTTTTCCGTGATATTTTCACCTTTACTTCTTTGTTTTAAGTATTCAAACAATTCAATCATTTAACGTTATTTATATATTACAAACTACTAAATTTTGTATCTTCAAAAATAATCTTATAACTAGCCGATCATCAGGCATTTTCTCTAATCCACTCCTCATGGTACTTAGGATCATATGGGACAACCTTAATTCTAAAAACATTTTATCAACCATCTCTTAATTCTAAAAATAACACTAAAACAACTATGTGTTGTAAATGATAACATAAAACAAAAATCAGACCAAGTTATAAAACAATTATCAAAATGTAAATGTTTCTTTAGACAAAATTTTAAAGCTCGCGGTTCAACGGGCAAGCCTTGAAACTAGTGTTTTTATATTACGAATAAATTTTTTAGTTTTTAATAGAAAATGATTAAATTTATGTGATCGAGTGAAAAATGAAAAAAAAGTCAAAGGTAAAAAGATAAGAAACTGACATAAGTAAGATATGAAAGGTGAGAAAATGGTTATTGTTATGATAAATATGGAATGGATGTTCATATCTATTAATATTGGTAGTTATTTTAATTAGAGTATTATATCTTCTAAAATATCTTCCAGAATACTCATCTTGTAACTATATATGCATCCCTCTATTATGAGATGAATAATACAATTCTCCATTCTCTCTATGTTTTATTATTCTTCTTTATTGTTTCACAACGAATTCCTCGTAATAAAGAACAAGGAAAACAAATATTTTGAACACTAACGGTAGTTAAGAAAAATCACTGGGTGTTTAGTTTGTTGGAATTCGCGACTAGATCTAAAGAGGTACGTCTCTTAAATTTTTATATTAGCATGGGATTATTTTTTGGCTCATTACTTCTGAGCTGCTTGATACATTTGTTTGAATTAAATATTTTGATCAATTAAAAAGTATTCATGCCACCATCTTTGTTTACTTCTCTGGAAACTATTAAAAGAAAAATTGGTCTCATTAGTTTCTTTTTATATTTACGGATCTAAGTTGTAAATCATATGTTTTGTCAAATACAGGCTAGGATTTGAAAGACTTTTTTCTACCCTGAAAGAAAATAGATACTTTTTGGAGTCGCTTTCAAACATAAATTATGATTTGAGTAACTAGTAATGATGTTGTGACACTTTCTAGACTTTGTTTTATAGCTTAAAATTTAATCGATGTCTTATATACGTATAAAGGTTACTCAATTACATGTGGTAATGTATTTTTACTTTCAATCCCAAATTATTTTAACAAGTGAAAGTTATAGACAAAGCATCATGATAATAGTTTGTGATCGAGATAGTACATGTTGATTATTTTTTCGGCATTAATAAACATTAGACAAAGCGAGTTTTTTCAAATGACTTACTTGGGCCGACGAATCTATTATACCTAGTCGAGTTTTAGATTTGTGATAAAAAAAATGGTCTCGAAATCAATTTTAAATAACATTTTGATGCATGGTAATTGTTTAAAACATGATATGCTTGTGATTCACTCTATCTTTGCAAATGGCAACTAAAAATCTCATACTGAAATCCCTTAGCTAGCTCGGGCTCAACTATGTGATTTAACTTGCCAAATTTGGTATATGCTTGAAGTCATTTACTTTACTTCCTTATCTTGGTGGAGAATGTACATTAAGTTGTCGAGTTTATCGTAATATTCTAAATGTAATGTTTCATGGACCTTAAGGTGTACACATTGCTAGTTTATCAATTTGGACTTGATAAAAAATCAAGATTTCATGGAATATACCTACGAAAATATAATTGTTGTCGTATATATTGGTTACATGGCTGCGTTTCTATATGAATGGATCATGCATAAATAGAACTTGTGGCTTATATATATACTACCATGAGGATCAGATTACCTTACTATGATACTATCAGAAAATACTATCATCTATATGGTTATGTGAAATATTTTGAGGCAAATATTTTGAGGATGTTTTGATACTCTCTGCAGCTCCTTATGAATACCTTAAAGTATATTGGATGTTCTATTTATTTGGTTTTTTGAATGCCATAAATATCAGCCATGATTTTGTTTATATGTAACTTCGTGATAAGAATACTGTGATCATCAGTATATACTAGTAATGTATTGGATAAGATATACTTACTCTTGCGTTTTGAAATAAAATATTGTTTCATCACTATCATGATTGATTGATTTGCATGTGACGTGATAAATGAAAGTTGCGAAAATTAATATAGTAATGGTTACTCATCTGCCTCTAATGTGACTAATCTAGCTAGTTGATACATATGTTTTCTTGAGTTACTAGTAGACTGCTAATATGCCTATATGAAATACTTTGAAATACGTAATATCTGGTATATGAGAAATACTTTGACACCAAATATTTTGACATGCTTTAAACCTCGTTATATATTGGTTCACCTATGATTGTCAAATAATAAATTAGTGAATGAACTCGGCCAAGTGAAGATAAAGTTATTTATTGGTGCTACGCAAAGTTTAAAGTTTAAAATTTAAAATCGGTAGTTATCATTAAATTTGTCAAATTGAATATGCTCAACTAGAAGTTCTAAGATATAGCAAGAATAAGCAAAAATGATGATATGATAACTGATCAATGGTGTACGTATCTACTGTATCTATTTAGAAGATTATGCAACTTTATTAGTATAAAAGATGCTAGTAGTATTTGTATTCGAAAATTTTAGACCTTTATCACTAATTTTCAAATAAAATGACAAGCTTTATTTTTTTTCTAGCAAGATAAATTTGCAGGAAATGACAATAAATATGAAAAAAAATAAACGCGTCATTTTGGATATGAAAAATATTTTTGTAATTTTCGGAATTTAATAACCATCTTGTCATATATGTGTGATTTGTGTACCATGTGATTTTATTTGCTTGCATATGAGACACGTGATAAATTGATTAATGACGTAATTTACTAATATAGATTGTGTTTTATTATATGATAATGCTATATGCTAATGTGAATATTATATTAAAGCCAATCGGAGAAATGTGAGTTCTTATATTATTCACTTTTATATATAAAACAAGATGCAGTTAAAACACATGTGGTCATAAATATAAGTTTATGAGCCAAGATTATTGTAGTAATTGACATGATCGGTTGGACCATCCCGAGTCAATGATGATGCGATATGTATAAAAGAACCAAGTTTCTTGAAAGATAGATTTGATTGTTCTCATTGGAAGCTAATTGTTCATATATCATCACCAAATTATAGTAAGGACTTTGTCATATAAAGTTTTGGAAATAATATAAAGGGGATGTATGTAGGCCTATGCATCCGCCATGTGGATCATTTTGTGCTTAAAATCGATGCATCGTCAAAATGATCATCAAAGACGCAACTTAAAGTTAGCGTGATTAATGGCTCGATGTGAGCACGGTTTTCCAAATTATATTATTGAGAATGGTGATGAATACTTCCGAGTACTGGGAAATTATTGGGATAAGTGCTTAACTTAAAAATAGCCCATGTTAATATGCGAATTTCTTTTGTTGAAACGTTTATAGAGCGTCTTCAGTTGATTGCAATGCAAAGCAATAATTGTGATAACAAAACTTTTAATTTATGGGGCATGTTATAACATATGAATTCGCATCTTGCCAACAATTTATGATGAATCCTCCCCGTTATAATGGTTTTTGGTCACAACCCATATAGTTCCCATGTGAAATATTGTAAATGTGCAATGTATAGTACATCTACCACAATGCACAAAATGAGATGTTAAGAGTGATAATTCATTCAGGGGGAGAGTGAGCAGCGAGGAATTTGGAATGAATTAAGATAATATAAATGTTGATCCTCATACTAATGAATATGAACTTGAAGTTCAAGGGACTATTTATATTCCAGATAGTAATTGCCAGACAAGTTAAGTGACCTAAATGAAGTGACTAGATCATATACACGCTGCTAATGCTCCAATTACAATGTTTGTCCCAGTAGTAAGAACCATAAAATGGTAGTGAGTCTATGACACGTATGTAACGTGATAGACTAATCGAGTCTAATTAAAATCCTCGAATGAAAAGATAAAATGGAGCAAGAAAGTTAAGAAGGTCGAATCGAGGTAATCAAGAAAAGTCCCCACAACAGTCTCTTAAAGAGACACTAGACATGAAGGTAATTGAAAAACCCCGGGTACGTGAAAAGCTATGAGATCTCAATAAATGATATAATGTCTAGTAAAGTGTGGAATCGAAAAGTAATGAATCGACGTCGATAAATAAGTAAATAAGATAGCGCTATAATAATGGTGAGGATCATAGAAGCATACCTGCAAGAAGTGCAGATGTATAAATGAATGGCAAAAAAGATTTGAAGACGCAAAGAACTAAGGAAAGATTGAAGTCTCTTATGACGATACATGATTATTGGGACTTGAAGTTCGTACATATGAATGTGCAACATTATTGGATATGCGGTGGTATTTATGAGAAAGCGAAATTGATGTATTGAAACTTTTGTATTTAAGTCGCAACCAATGGCACACAATATATTTGTAAAGACATGAAAATGATCATAAGGAAACATGTTCTCATGTGGTGGATCCAATAATCTATTTAATATTTTACAAGTCTGGCAATATAATAAGTAATCGATATGCGTCTAAAAGATAAATGAATAGAGCTCATGTTGAGAATTTAATATAGGATATAAAATGTATGAAGCATGCTAGTGAATTTCAATGCTTAAGCATATAAGAAAGGTTATCGAGAACACTACTTGATTGTATTGAATTAATCATGTTTTGAGCATATGTGTTATAATCGCATTGGTGTGCCAAATAAAGAATTTTGTTTGCCTTACAGAAACTTTATAAAGAGATTTTGATTTTATGATTGTGAAGGCGACTAAATGCATAGAAGTCAAATTTAAAACAAAAATACATAGTTTGTGTTAGCTTACGAAATTAACATCTTAAGGAAAAATATGTGTGACACGTGAAAACTAAAGACAAAGTTATATCTTTATATGGATAAACAACTCTCATGTTTATAAGGTCACATGATGTTAGAAAGACTCCCTTGATTTATAAAGATGATGATCACAATATCGATTAGTGACAACTTATTTGTATGGCTCACTAGATAATGAAATTTACATGAAACTCCCTGAAGGGTTTAAACTGTCGGCATCATGTAAAAATGGGTCTCGAGAAAAATATGCAATTAAGTTGAATAAATCTCTCTATGGGTTGAAACAGTCGGGGCGAATGTGGTATAATCGTCTTAGCAAGTATTTGTTAAAGGAAGGCTATAAGAATGATTTTGTTTGCCCATGCATTTTTATCCGGATATGAATATGTTATCATTGTTGTGTATGTTGATGACTTGAATATAATTGAAACACCTGGAGAACTTCCTAAGGCTATTGAGTGCTTAAAAAGAGAATTTGAAATGAAAGATCTTGGAAAGACAAAATTTTGTTTAGGTTACAAAATTGAGCATCTTAAAGATGAAATCCTTGTGCACCAAGAAGCATACATTGGAAAATTGCTGAAAAGATTTTATATGGACAAATCACATTCTCTAAGCACTCCAATGGTTGTTAGAACACTTGATGTAAAGAAGGACCCATTTCGACCTCGAGATATTTATGAGGAAATTCTTGGTCCTGAAATTCCATATTTAAGTGCTATCGGGGCCTTAATGTTTCTTGCTAGTCATACACGACTTGATATTACATTTTCATTAAGCTTATTAGCAAGATATAGCTCATGTCTTACAAGGAGGCACTAGAATGGAGTAAAACATATATTTTGATATCTTCAAGGAACAAAGGTTATGGGTTTATATTTCACTAACCCATCAAATACAAGTTTAGTTGGTTTTGCAGATGCATGGTATATGTCTGACCCTCATAATGGTAGATCTCAATCTGGGTATGTATTCACAAGTGAAGGAACTGCAATTTCATGGCGTTCGGTAAAGCAAACAATCGTAGCAACTTCATCCAACCATGCATAAATTATGGCAATCCACGAAGCAAGTCGAGAATGTGTTTGGTTAAGAAATGCGACACAACACATACGTAGATCCTACGGTTTTTCTTCAGAGAATGAGGCACCAATAGTTTTGTATGAAGATAATGCAGCATGCATTGCTCAACTTAAGGAAGGTTATATTAAGGGCGATAGGACCAAACATATTTTGCCAGCGTTCCTTTTCACTCACAACTTACAAAAGAATGGTGATATTATTGTTCAACAAGTTCGTTCAAGCGACAATTTGGCGGATCTATTTACCAAGGCACTTCCTACCTTAACTTTTAGGAAACTAAGTCACAACATTGGAATGCGTCAACTTAACGATCTCAAGTGATATTTTCATCAGAGGGAGATAATACGCGCTGCACTCTTTTTCCCTTAGTCATGGTTTTATCCCATTGGGTTTTCTTGACAAGGTTTTTAATGAGGCAACATTCTTAAAGCGTATTAATGGACATCCAAAAATGTGTGTTATGGATAAATATGGAATAGATGTCCATATTTATTAATATTGATAGTTATTTTAATTAAAGTATTATATCTTCAAAAATATCTTCTAGAATACTTATCTTCTAACTATATATATATATATATATATATATATATATATATATATATATATATATATATAATAATAATATAAATACTATATATATATATTAGAGGTGGCAAAATGGGCGGGCCGGGCGGGTTTGGGTAACGGGTCAAATAGGCAACGGGCCAAACGGGCGCGGGTCAAACGGGTGATTTTTAAAACTTGGGTCAAACGGGCACGGGTCAAACAGTCTTTGGTCAAACGGGCAAATAGACCAATTTTTGGTTTATACGTTTTCAGACGTTTTAATTCGTTTTTATACTTTTTACGTTTTTTTACGTTTTCGAGCGTTTTCACACGCTTTCACACGTTTCTGCTCGTTTTCGCAAGCTTGTATACGTTTTCTACGTTTTTATACACGTTTTCGCACGTTTTTCTACGTTTTGTACATTTTTATATTTTTTACGTTTTTATACGTTTGTGTACTTTTTTGTACGAAAATGTATAAAAGCGTACAAAACTTACATATAAAAACGTACAAAAACTTTATTTTCGTACGTTTTCTCCCTTTTTCACATGTGTTCGCACGTTTTTCTACGTTTTGTACGTATTTGTCTAATTTTAGATACAACAACTCTATTTTCTTTTCTATTACGTGTTCTCCCGCAATATGTGACGTCAACTCATAAATTTTAGAACACTAAGAACTCAAAAAGATTATTTCCTATTTTCTTTTTTATTTTGGTGTAATTTTAGATGACAGCAACTCATAAGATTAATAGCTAACTCTATTTTCTATTTTATTTCGCGGTCTCCCGCAATAACTAAATGAGTGTAACATAAGATTAATAGCTGACGACCATTCTTGGCTAAAGAAATAATCGATTTTTTTTAAGAAAATGACGTAGTTAGATTTTGAACAAATATACATTTCACGATACAAAATTTGAACCCTCCCTAAAAGATAAAAGTGATACACAAAGTTAATAGCATGTGAAGTATATAAAGAATTAAGTGATTACGAAACTAAATGTACTAACTCTAAATAAAAATAATAATAGTATGCAATTGCAAAACTAAAACAAGTCAGGTTAACACGGTGAGTGAAGTTAAAACCCATTCACGTCTTTTTGTCTAAGGCCGTCGTTAAAATCATTTACGTCTTTTTATCTAGGGGCGTTAAAACCATTTACGTCTTTTTATCTAGGGGCGTTCATTGTTCGGATAATATCCGAATAAACTGAAAACAAAACCGAGTTGAACCGAAAAAAATCGAACCGGATAAATCGAATAACCTGATAACCGACAAACACCCCTATTTTTGTCTGTATCATTACGTAAACAACAAAATTGAAAAATAAAATCATTTAATACTACAATCAAAATCCGTCATAGAGATAAAAAAAATATTGAAAGAATATCCAAAATCAAAATAATGACGAGTAAAAAATAATTATGAAGCTTCACCGTCTAATTTTTTTGGAAATTACATCACCGTCCAATTGACCACTAAGATTATAATTGATGTCTATTGGACCCGCCATGATCCTATAATGTTATCTAAATGAGTCCATTCAGCCCGCGTGATAAAGTTTTGAGTGTCCATTTGCACCCAAACTATATTTAGAAAAAGCCCAAACAACCCAATTCAATGCAAATGGACGCATATTGCCCCCTCTAAGGTTGGATGGAGTGGTGGTGGTAAACTCACCTGACACGTCAGCGTCACATCAGCTTTTTCTCTCCAAATAAAACTCACATTACAACCCATTTTTCAACCATAACAAGAATTCACCTTACCAATAAAACTCACCTTACTCACCCTTTTTTTTATTTAAATACTTTTATTCATAAACTAAAAAAATAAATATTTACGTAAACGTAAACGTACGAAATTAATAAAAACGTTAACTAAATTAAAAACTTTTATTCATAAATTAAAAACATTACAACACAGTTAAAAACCGTACATAGTAAATTAAAAACAATACATAGATTATTAATCTGTTTCGTATTCCGAATCAGTTTGCACTCCAAATTCCAAAATGAATAACTCACGTTCAGCTTCTTCTTTCTTAATTCTATCCTCCCACTCTTTTTCAGCTCTTGCTTGTTCTTCCAATGTTTCTCTTAGTACCTCTTCATCCTGAAGTAGTTGTTGATACTCTTTCTCAGTAAGAAATCCGTGAGTAATGGGAGATGTGGGCTTGTGCGTATTTTGTTCAGATGAGGAACCACCCTTATGGGTTTCTGAGTCGTGGTTGGGGGTTGTGTAAGGTTGTTGAAGGATTGGTTCGGTTGGTTTTTCGGGTGCCGAGGGATTGCTTTGGTTGGTTTCAGACATGGTGAGTTTTTGAAATGTTGTTTGAATGTGTGAGAAAAAGTTGTGAAAAGAGTTGGTATTTATAGTGGGAGAATGAAAGGAGTTGGTATTTTCAGATAACCAAACATATTTAGCCTCAATTTGTTTTTCTATTTTTCCTGCCTTTCGATACATAGCAAGATTTATCTCGTAATCTTTATCAGATTCTCGTTTCAAAAAAGCGTCGATTAAATTACGAGTCTCTTGTGGAATGTCATTGCATTTCTCGTATGCTTGTCTAAGATCTTGTTTAGCTGCGCTTGCATTGTCAAATTGCACGGCTAAATCCATCATCGCTTTCTGACGAACGCTATCTTCGTGAATTAGTTTTTGAACTAAAGCGTGAATTTCATCGACGGTGTGTGGAAGTAAACA
Source organism: Tanacetum coccineum (assembly GCA_026074375.1). Taxonomy (NCBI): domain Eukaryota; kingdom Viridiplantae; phylum Streptophyta; class Magnoliopsida; order Asterales; family Asteraceae; genus Tanacetum; species Tanacetum coccineum. Next base: position 36,172 of record BQNB010012236.1, on the reverse strand, counting down.
AGCCATATTAATTTAAAAGTGGGAATAATTGTGTATAAAAATAGATGAATTAGTGGGTATTTATAAGTAAAAAGTGGAGTTTTTTTCTTAAAAAAAATTATATAAAACTGTTACATTTTGAGAGGGGCCCACTATTTTTAAAACCCACACTAGGTGAGTATCTCACCGAATTGACACAAAAACATGTCAAAACTCACCTCACAAAAATAACTCACCTCGGTGAGTTTTACCACCGGAGTAGCAAGTCGCGCGCAACTTCATAAGCCACCGAGGTGAGTTTTGGCAAACTCACCTCCACTCCGTCCAACCTAATATATTTTATTATTCTTCTTTATTGTTTCACAACAACAGTTATTCGCTTTTTAAAAACAAACAAAAAAAACCCCAAAACAGCAAAAGGCTAGGAGGGTTTTACCGTGGAACAATTGCCGGAGTCATGTCGGAACAATCAAAGGTATGTACGGAAGACAATGAACTCCCATTATCTGTACACACAGTCATGTCCCATGACGACCTTTTAATCGAAATTTTAAAACGGTTACCTTTAATCTCACTTCATCATATCTTCAAATACGTTTCAAAACACTGGCAATTACTCATCAAGTCCCCTGTTCTCTTTCCGCATTGGCGTAAAAACCAAAAGATTGATCCCCCATCTGGGTTTTTTCTCAAATCATCGTCTGGGTATGATTTCGTGTCGTTGGATTCGAGGATCACCAGATTTTCATTGCATAGCATGTTTAGGGAGGCGGGGAGTGATTTTGTTATCATGCAGTCTTGTAATGGTTTGCTTTTATGTTGTATTAAGCCCAATAAGTATTATGTCTATAACCCGACTATTAACGTGTTTAAGATGATTCCGCAATGTGAGGAATTGATATCTGAACTCTATAGTGGTGGTATGAGTATGAAATTGGCTTTTGATCCTACAAAGTCACCTTACTATAAAGTTTATTGTAGATTTGGTTATGTTATGAAAACTTACTCTTCGGAAACAGGAAATTGGAGTGCTGTCCTTAATGGGGAATGTGCGCTTACTGAACCGTTTGATAATGGAATATATTGGAAAGATATCATTCATGGGATACAGTTAATGCGCGGTGTTTCGCATTACATGTTGATTCTTGGAGAACATAACTTAAGTAGAATTATCGCGGTTACTCCTTTTGCTCCTTCAAGGTATGATAGGAAGTATTGTAAGAATTGTAAGCTGTTCGAGTCTTGTGGTTATTTGTACTTGGTTGGTACGTCTACCCAAGATTTGTCTATTTACGAGATGAGGAAGAGATACTCTGAATGGTCGCTTAAGTATGTTGTTAATCTTGATGATGTTTTGATGCTGTTGGATGAAAACGAGAGGATGCCTTCTAAGTGGGATTGTTCCAGAATTTGGAGTATTGTTATTGGAGAAAGAGAAGAGGATTCATTCCTCGTGATGGAATTATTTGGAAAGGTTGTACAATACAATATCAGGTTAAAAAGTATTCGCGAGGTCTATGATTTGAGATCAATTAGCACTCCTGATATGGATCCTAGTCATCCTACTAAGTTGGACACCTTTCAGTTCATTGCATCTTCTGCTAGCGTGTGATTTGGCTTTTATTTTCAGGTATCATTTCAGTATCTTTTGTATGTTACTACATCAATCAAGAAAAAAATTACCATTCTCTACTCCTATAGACTAGAATTACGAAAAACGACACTAATTGTTTCAATAACGAAAATCTACTCTGCCCGCAAATCATTTGCTCGCTGTCCTCATTTGCGTGCCATCCTTCCATGTGTGATGTGTTGCACTGTGATTCGTTTTATGATTAACAAAAAAAAGACGATCCGCGCGCAAAAGCATTTGCTCGCCTTCTTCATTTGCACGCACACATGACGTGTCATGGTTATATGAAAAAAAGAAACCGGGCGAGCATTTGTTACACATTTAATATATCAACAACCTTGATTTTTTTAAAAGAGAAAAACAAAGCTGAATACCTTCACCCTCTCAAACCATTCTTCAACCTCTCAAACCTTGTGTTTCTAAATACATATGGCGAGCAAATAAGAGGGTGAGAAACAACTTTGCTCACTATGCCACATGTTAGCATAATACCCTATCTTCTTAAATAAATATTGGTTTGAGAGCAAACAACTCAATCTAAACAACAACCAAAGCACACGTGTAAGCTCATAAAATACAGCGCGCAAATTAGTGGGTGTGCAAACAAAATTTGCGCGCCGTGTAGTTTTACGTAACACAGATGTCTAACTGTCTATTATGGAAATTTAGTTATGTGCTTGAAATCATTTTGGTGACACTATTGATAACTTCTTATTATGTTGTCGATGCTACACCCCTTGTACATGCTAAAATAATGGTCAAAAGTTATAAGCAACACTTTAGCAAGATTTACTAGGAGCTTACAATTCTAATACCAAATTGATATTGGATCACAACCCCAATTCAGTTTCCGTTGCTCTGTTGAGGTGTGACTAGAGCGCGGACTCTTTTCTCTTAAATACAATGTTGCATCAGAAGTAAAGGTGTCAATATAGGCAGGACCGGAACAGGTCAGGCTTTGTTGAGCCGAAACACATTGTGTCTAAGAAACATCAACTTTATATGGATATAGGTCTTGCCAAAAGACCATTTCGGGGGATATTTCATTTGCTTTTTTTTAGCTAGTTCTTTTTTCTCTTACCAATTTTGGACCGTTCCCAATTCAGACTTATGTTTAAGTTGATAGTAGTTCAATAGTGCCACTTATAATTGGAATGTCATCAATTAAGTTCTTTACAGAAGAAGTGTCTGATATCTTCTCTGTTTTGATATGATGTGCCTAGATTATGCATTTGTTGCAAGTCTCAGTAAAAAAGAATGACCCAACCGACTTCATTACATACATGTCTTCAAGTGTGAATATGCTTTATTGTTATCTGTTCACAAAATTTCTATGGTAATAAATTGATTTTACAAGAAAACCAAAACATTCAGGAATACCTGGGAGTTGCCAGCCGTTTTTTAAGTAGATGTTACAGAATAATCATGCAAACTTAGAGATGAATATGTGAGATTTTCTTTTTAAAAAACATAAAGGAACTAAGTGAAACACTTTGTTACCTGGTGATTAACGGGGCAATATACAACTACTTCATCAAACCAAGTTTCTTGACCAATACTGGTGGGTGTATGTTGCAAAGTTCTTAAGTGAAATTATACGGAGTATTTTGTAGTATAAAAGGTTGGTCTACCACTAAAGGGATCAGTGAGAGATTGACAGTCTTCTTACATACGAGGTTTAAAAAATGGACTGTTTTATTCACTCAATCACTCTTCGAGTAAAAACAGCAGCTAGTAAAAACAATAATTGTAGAAGTACCTACAAGTTATGTGTTTTGTTAGAGACTTACGGCTCATGTTTTGTTGATCATTCTTCTTGCATACTCTGTGTTTACTAATGTTGTATAAAAGTTATGAACTCAACAGAAACTGCGCTTACTAACTAATGTGCATTGCAGGTGTCAAACGTGAAGGCACATGCAATAGAGGGAAGAGACGTGTCATCAATGGAGTTTTGTTATATCTAATTAGCAAGTGATTTTGGTTATGACTAAGAATGTTATACATTTGACTCCTAATAGTGGTTATATGTCGTATCATGAATCTACATGTAACCAGTTCTTTCTTGTTTTTGTTGGTTGACAAATCAGCCAAGATATCAATTTTTGATTCCCTGCATTGTTATAGCTCAAGAAATTGGGGCAGGATCGGCTTTAAATTTTTTGATACAAGTCTCTGTTGTTTAATAGGTCATTTGTATGATTCAGTTCCTTGTTTGGAAGATATTGACCTGTCGGATCTCTCAACCCATTTCTTATATGTTATGCACGGCCTATAACGAGGGAGCATCCTAAAATGTATGAGAACAGTAAGAAAAACTGATTTAAGAAATGAGATGAAAGATCCCACTCTTTAAGAAATGGGATGGAAGATCCCACTGGCATTAGCTGGCGGCCAGAGAGTTTGAAATTACTGGAACTTCAGGTCTATCTCATAGCATGAGCCCCTTTTTCATCAATGCCGAAATCGTTATAAAACAAAATTATACCATTCCCCGTCAAAACTAAAATTGCAACATTCAAAACATAGTTTTATAGAAAAACCAGTCAATAGTATACTAAGTACCAACTAAAATGAAAAATTACCGGCAACACGCTTTACTTTACTAGTATACTGAGGACTACTGTTGAAACCAAACGTAGTAGTTTTGGAACTAAACAAAGAATGTGAGGGCTCAAGTTAAAAACATCAAAAAACATCTACCCATGGGCACATTATGCCTCCTTAACAAATTATAGGCATATAATAATAACTAGCTTGAAAATATTCACTTGATGTTCTTCTGTGCTTCTAACATCAACTTGTAAAGTTCCATTCCTCCTCGGTGGCAGCCTGGCATTTTGGATGCCATGCTCTCCAATTCACTCTGATCATTATAAAAAGTAAACAAAAGTTTATCTTAAAAAATAAAACCCCTTTATCTACTTTATGTCTTTATATGACAAGATTGTTTATGGTCGAATGTATTGAACAACTCACCGGTTGGATAGCATATAGTTTTGTTGACTCGTAGCCATCTTGTGCACTGTCATAGAGTTGATGAATTTCTGTTGACTGAAGATTGCACTTGATGAAGAAAAAAGCAGTCGGTCTGACATTCAATACCCTGCGGGATATCCCAATGAATAACGGCTCACTCTGCATTGTATCAAATAAACACACATTAGCTTCTTCTTCAAAACATCAACTGATGACGTATAATAGGTATACCAAGCCTCCGGGCTTGGACCACACTATCACTTGGGCTTCTGGGCCCAACTTAGCAGTCATGGGCCGAAACTAAACCCAATCCTGCATTAGTCACGGCCCAGACACAGCAAAACGGACGCGGACCTAACTATAGGATACTTCCGTCCACGGAAAGCACACGCGTCCGTACACACGGTTATTACGGGACCTTGCCCGACAAGGGACCCACTCTGGCCACTACGAAATACTAGGAAACCCTAATACTAGACCCCTATAAATAGGGACCTAATACACAATGAACAGGACGATTTTCTCACTCTATACTCTCATACTTTCTCTCTCTACATGTTTACTTACTTTCACGCCGGAGTCTAACTGTGGGGTCCGTCCCCACGGTAAGGCTAACGGTTTTTGTCTGATTGTGCAGGAAATCGTCACTTCTCTTGCTCTAATACAAAACCCAAAGCTCAAATCATCTGGAAGCCCAATCCAATACAGGATTTGAGCCCAGGTCTATACCCGACACTTATTTTGTATTAACATCAACTGTATTCTAATTATAATACATTGTGATTTATTTTTATATAAAGGTAACCAGAAATAAACAAAAAGACCTGAAGAGTCATTAGTATTCTAATTATAATACATTGTGATTTATTTTTATATAAAGTTAATTCTCACCAAGGTTGCAGAAGGTACTCCTATTTCTTCAACCACTTCACGAATAATGCTATCAAACATCTCCTGAGAAAGTTTACTGTTATCCAACTCTGATTTCTGCAACCCGTTTTCAAACTTATGTGATGTAATACCAACTTCTTCAGGCTGTCAATTAAAAATAACATATGATTGGTCAAGCCATAATAGTCAAAGTAACAACTGAGGAAACAAATAAATAATAGAGAAATCCTTAAACATATACTGTATAAAAAGGAACTCATTGATGATGCACCTCAGGATGGCCACCTGGAAAGACAAGGTAACCAGGAAATTCTCCAACATTATTACTTCTTTGGAGTACGAGTATCTTGTTGTCAGATGTTTCAACAATTGCACCGTTACCCAATGGACTAGACGTGTGTTGACATTGCTTACAATCATCTACAAAAAGATACGGATGTTCAAAATCATGACGTATTTCAGGGAGGTGGATCTAGATACTTTGTTTAATTTATTTTATTTTATTAAGCGCATAAGGGAGAGAGTGTCCGAACATGTATAATCTTTTTACCTTCAGACGGAACAAGAAATCTTTCCCATAAAGGATTTAAGTTTGTCCCCACAAAAGTCCTAATGAAAATGATATGCAAAGTTAGGCCATCATTTGTAGAGTAAAAAGTGATAGAATATTACATAAGAAATAAGATAAACATGTATCCAGAGAGAGAGAGAGAGATAGATGAAGTCGGAGAGAGAGAGAGAACCTATAATCTGTTAGACCCAGGTGAAGGCATACATTGGGCTCCACACCATCGTGTCCTCCATACTAATTTGCAACAAGAATTGAATAGTAAGAACAATGTACACAGTACTTACTGTGAGAAAATTTTGAAACCTGAGATTTTTCCAACTTATACGTCCAATTCATAACAAATAATCATTAATATGTCATTCAAGTATAACTGATTCTTCTTAAAGTTGCGGCACCCTGGTTCTGACACCCAAAGCTGTACAATATTAAGAAATATATGTCAATCCCTGTAGCTAGTTTAGGCATGATAGTTGTTGTGTTTTGATTGTTTGCTTTCCGTTCCAATTTTTTTCATTCACCAATCATGTAAAATTTTACTTAATCAATGAAGTTGTGTCTGTCTATTACTAAAAAAAGCACACAAAAGAGAACTAAAACCATTATTAATCAATATGAACTGCATCCACATCCTATCAATGGCTGCTACGAATCAAGTGACTCAAGTTGCAAAACAGTTTTTCCAGATATAACCCTCTTTTGCGATTGCATATGCTACAGTGCTGCTTCTGTCCAGTTAGATAACTATCCCAATTATTATATCCTCCAAGAAACAGAAGTTGCCTAAATGTATAAAGATATTGATGCAATAGGAGAGGCTATTATGTCCCACTACAGCAATTAGCAGTCCTATTATGTCTATAAGTGGTATCCAAAATGGTGCAGAAAAAATGAGAACTTTATAAGATCATCATGGATTTTGAAATTCGTCATACACACTTGAGATAATGACATCACTAGGTCACAAAAGGAGTTATAACAATCATTATAGGGACAACATAGGTATCATAGTATCATCTCTAGAGTGTGTATCAGTTGTATAAGAGATTTAAACAGTAATATAACTAATTTTATTGCTTAAACAGCGAAATGTATTTATAAGAATTCGTTATAAGATGAATGTGCACACCCTAAACTTTTTCCCATTGAACAAAGATTTGTTGTGCTGAACCCTTTCATCCCATATCTGAAAATGGAGATAAAAGGAAGATATATTAGATACTTAAAAGCCATGCCGAAATAATCAGCAGTAATTATCCTTTATAAAACCTTATTTAACACCAACAGAAAGAAATGCCTTTGAAGCACAAGAAACTAATCCTAAACATTCGATTCCCATAAATATATATGGAACCAAGAAGAATTTAGGTGAATGCTGGAAAACAGCAAAAGTATAGAATCCTGCTAGTTAAGTAGCGAGTGTACCGATAACTGTCACATTAGCCTAAAATCTAATTAGTCTAAACTAAATGGGATTTAACATCTCGTTGGGTTATTACTGAATCTTCTTCAATTGAACATATATGAAGTCATCAGACCTGGTCAGATGTCTGAATAGCTTTGGAATACTTCCTAACAGAAATGAATATCTCACTGAATTCAGGTCCGTATGCTATTTCCATGTCATTTCACTTACAAAAAAAATAATCTATGTATTGATTAGACTAACTTCCCATGGCACACTATATATATGGGTTAATTGCTTAAAAATGTACTATACTTGCCACTTTTTGTCATTGTATGTAGACATCTATTTTTTTTTGCCATTGTGTCGTTCAACTTTTAAATTCGTGTTATTGTGTGTATTTTGTGACCATTTTACCCTCACTTTTTTTCAAATTTTGAAGGGTAAAATGGTCATATTTGAAATGCAGAAAATAGTCGCGAAGAATACACACATTAGCACGTTTCAAAAGTTGCTCGACACAATGGCAAAAAAAATAGTTTTTTCTACATACAATGACAAAAAAGTGGGCAAGTTTAATAATACATTTTAAGGCAATTAAACCCTATATATATATAATATATATATAAATATATAAATTAAATATATATACTTTTGGGTAAAAAGTAAAAAAACAGACACAAATAATTTTAATTTGCTGAAAAGCAGAAGATATGTTATTCGACTACGCCTTTTTCCTCTTATAGTTCATTCACAATGGTTCTTCTGCTTACGCCGCAGTCCCTAACTAAACAATACGATGGTTTTATGATTTGAATGCATACATATTGTAAAGGCATTTATTTTTCATCTCTCGTTACCGATGAAGCAGTAAATAATCAAGAGGCTATTTTGCCATTAAACAAACTACACATGTAATACTGAGATTAAAATTATAGTGTAAAAGAAATGAGGGTACCTTGGAAATGGAATTTTCTAAGTGAATGTCTTGATGAGGAAGTCTATCATATGATTCATTTAAATTCACACACCCTATTTGTATAATAATTATTATGAGCATTAACAGAATAAATGAAGTAAAACATTTACAGATCAAAATGAATGGATACCAGAGAAGAAGAGAGTCCAGAGGGACACGAAAGAAGAAGCTTGTACTCGTTCTCCATTAACACTTCAAATCTTTCACACACTACTACTAGTCTGAGTTTTTTATTTGGATTACGATCTCAGATTCACATTGTGGTTTCGAACAGGGGTTGCGCAGTTAGGTTTAACCGTAATCGAATCGAAATAAAGTTTGATAATTTCATTTGAAAGCCCAAAAATCCAACAAAAATTAGTTTGGTAACGGAATACAAGTTGCACCATGTAAATTGTACTTGTGCCGCGCAACTAAGCTACTGGGCAACCATGAAATGAAAGAATTTGACAAGTGTCCCGTATGTGTAAGGTATAAATAATTGATATGTTTTTGGGCAACGTTTATTTTTGGAACGAATTGTACTTAGGGCATCTGGTTAAAATATAATTTCTCCATAATATTTTTTTTCAAAAAGTGTTACACACAAGTACAATTTACATGGTGCAACTTATACCTTAGGGAAACCAAACTAATTTTGTTAGGGCAACTATAATAAATACTTTTCTGTTTTAACTAATTTTCTTTTGTATTTGTAAATATACACACTTTTTTTTGTAAGTATACACACTTTTATTTTTGTAAGTATATACACTTTTATTTTTAAACGAGTTCTTTCATCTCCCTCCCTTCCATCATCTCCATTGTCCATCTTCTCCGTTGTCGACCCGTCCATATCCATCGTCCCCAATTCCATTATCTTCTCCCCAACTTCCTCTGTGGCCGAATTTTTGCACATGACTATCGGCGTATCATAATTGTGCTACTAACAGGGTATGTGAATTTCATTTTTTATTTGCAAATCGTGTTTTGATTTTTTCATTATAGAATTCAAAAACTTTAATATTAATGATAGGTTTATCATTACTCATCATTAAATTTGATTTTGAAATATGTTTTAATATTAATTTTTCAGGACTTAGAAATGTAAATATAAGCAGGAGTAAATTAAACTACTTTTGGTTAATTAAACAAAAGTTAGATGCTAATCGACAGATCTTGTTTAGGAGTAGCTGTTTCGGTTGTTGGTTGGATTTATTGTTTTTGATCAAGAAACCACAACCTCAAGATAATGCTAGCGGAAAACAACATAAAGTGATTCTTCTCATTATAATAAGGCCTCTCATTTAGTTATACTGAGAGGTCAATAGTCTGCAAGTTATGTGTCGTCCAATTTTTGCTCTCATTACTGGTTTGCCTTTTGGCGATGTCAACTTTGGATTAGTAACATCCGGGAAGCTAAAGTTCCGTAATAGAGTTTTTCCCACAAAGTTAGGTCCAAAGTGTAACAAACTTAGATCTTAATTGGTGTTATGAGGATGAAGTAGACATTTCAAAGAGCTTGTGATAAACTACTCCATACGTCTTTGTCTATTTTATGTTTAGACGTTATCTTTATGGGTCGGTTTGTTGACATGCCCGGTTGATATACTTTGTCCGTTTGGTTGAAAGTCTAGAAGATTGGAATGTTTTCCATGGGGTGAGCACATCTGGACCCATTTATATGACCAAATTCAAATGTGATAGAAAAGCCAGCGATGTAGCATATTGTTGGATATGAAGAAAGATCCAAGTATGTTTCCAATGTATAACGTTGTCTGGCTTTGTTTTTGCTTTCCAGGTAAACCATATTACGATATATTGAAATATTTCTCTCTGTTAATTTTTTGAAATGTTGAATATAATTTATGACTATAATATTTTTAAATTATGTAGGTTTGGATCTTTGAGTCATTTGAAAGATGCAATTGTTGGTGGAGTAAAGATCCAAATGTTATACCAAGAGCAATTGGTTGGTCGAAAAAGTTTATCTTTAACAGATCTGATTGTGGTTACCTTTTTGCGAAGGTTAGAGCAAGTTCATTTAATAATATTAAATAGTAATTAACCAGTGTTGCTTTTGATTAGTACAATCTCATAAATAATGTGTTTAATATAACTATCAATCGACCACAACTGATGAAATCAAGCCTAGTAAAGCAGTACAGACATCATGGTGGATACTAGCCAGATTGTTTTTTTTATCCGTCAACATGTCCAAAAGCATCCGGTATCACAACATCATTGCAAGTTATGAAACATATCTCAAAGTTGAGAATCACTCAAACGTGATCATGATATCAAGTTTCAGAACATCTTCTGGTGTTTTGACAACTCATATTAGTACGCCCAAAAAAATGGATTAGGGATTAGTCAGCTAAATCTCAGTGTTTTTCAAACTTGAGACTATTATTCAGTTAAGGACAAGTTTTTGTATTTCAATTTTATAAACCATTTTTTCCAAGTTCTTAAATAGACTTTTGTACATATTTGTTCACCAATTTGTAGGTCTTGCACGAGAAAGAAAGACGAATATGGGGTACAGTTTCTGAATCGTGGTTGTTGTATGCATATTTTACATGCAATTTTTTTATGTTTTCTTAAACATACTTTTTTTCCTAGCAGTTGTTTTGCAGTTAAAGAACGAATTTATCCATATTGGGGCCGTGGAGTTATGAATTCATTGAATATCTTATTTGAGGAATTAGAGTCACCACTTTAACAATGAAAATCTTTCTAACGTAATAACATGAATTTTCTTCATATACAGCTAATCATTTGTCCATATCTTAATAAGATTTACTTATTTAAAATACAGGTATTATCTTGTTGAAGAGGAATTTAGATTGTGTTTTTGGAAAGCTGAAGAATTGTAGGCGTTTTTGGAACAAGACGAAAAGAACATTATAGAAAAAAAAAAATAAAGAAAAAAACTGAGCTTTATGGTCAAAGAGGCTAAGAGGATGAAGTTGGAAGAAGAAAAACTGTTGGAGATATCGCATTTTAAAAAAAAAAGGCGGCAAAAGAGTTTAATGAATTCAGATTCATTGAAAACTATATTGGAAATTAACGCATACAAAGGGCAATCACGATGAATTATGCCTAGTTAAAATCATAAAGGCCACAGTAAGTATGGTCTAAGAAAAACAAACACCAACCGTCTAAACGTGAAATGATCCTCTTTGGCGGAGTTTGCTTTAGAAAAGTGAAACCATGGTTTGAGGTAAAAATAGTCATCATTTATTCCCTTTCCATCATTATTTGAATCCGCTTAATATACTTAAAATCTTTTGTGTAGGATCTTTTCAGCTCGTTTTAATTCATTAGACACAGTTTGGTGACTCAAGATATCAAGAAACGATTTATTAGTCGAGAAGGAAATATTAAGTGTAAGTTTTCCTTGGAGCGGATGAATAACTAACCGTAGGGTCGGTATTTTTCTGGCTAACAATAGCGTGCTTAGACCCTACTCGAAAAGGCTGGCTAAGTGAAGAGGTTAGTATGATTACAAAAAACTAATTAAACTTAATTTGAAATATAAACTTAAAGCCTACTGTATTTGTAACGCTAATTTTATTCTGTCATTAACAGCACATTGACTTGTGGGTCGATTATATGTGGCATGGGAGACCTGATAATGCTAACTGGGCCATGGTCAGCTGTTACTTTGTTCAGATACTTCTGCAAAACAGCACCCCTTGTTTTATGCCAACGGTGATAAGTATGCCACTCCATGGAGCGATGTTGATCAGGTAATAGTTGACGCTTAATTGCGTTACAATTGTTCAATCCATATCACCTATAATATCTGCAATCCTAAGAAACATTGTAAACGTTGTAGGTATTTTTTCCTATTAACGAAATGGCTCAGCATTGGTGTCTTGCCCACTTTGATATAGTTTCCGGATTGGTCACTTTCTATGATAGTGGAGACACTTATGACTATGAGTCTCGTGATTTCTATGTCCGTGTTCGGGAATGTTTAAAGGTACATTTTGTATGTTTTGTTATACTTCCTAGGTGTTGCTTAATCTTTAAAGAATCATATTTGAACCAAGGCAAGGGAACTGGTTCAAGTAGAAACTTGTAATTGACCTGTAGTTTATCATAGGTAACTAGTTCAAGTAAGTACACATAACACATTAGCATTGGTTATTAAATTAGTAATGAAACTAAGTTCACTTCCATTTGTTTGTAACTAATTCTGGTACAAGTCCTGTTTAACATGTCTATCAACATCATTTAATACCTTCTAATCACAATTAATGATTTTTGCCATTTTCCTACTAGTCATACCTATGTTCAAGTAAGTACACTAACTGAATCTACAAAACCATCTCCCCCTTCCAATAAAAGAACATCATTGTTCCCATTGCCTGAGACAGCATTTTCATTCAAATCAAAAGAATTGTTTGATACGTCACCACCAATATCATCTTCGGAAACATTCATGTCTAAGTCAACCAAACCATTGATATATTCAATACTTGCTTTAAACCATTCGGTCTGCTGCTCTAAAGGAGTTGCATAAAGTTCCAATTTTGGATTCGAATCCTAACAAATTATAATCACTAATGAGTATATATACTTAAACTAAAAAGTAACAATAAAAATCATTATAATCACTAATGAGTATATATACTTAAACTAAAATAAGGTAGTTTGTGGGTTTACCGGTCCAAGAAGACCATTATAATCATTTTTTCCAAACTTGGCAACATTTGACCATGCAAGAAGCACAGCGTAACACATTATCCTTCTTCGACCACCATTTTCTGCTATTTGGATAAGTCTCCAAAATCCATATCTAAAAAGATTCATTCAAGTATATTAGCGGGTATTTATAAGAAACAAAAGAGAATTATAAAAGATAATTAAAAACAATTTAAAATTACTAAATGAAAATTTACTAACCTTGAAAGACAAAGGAAAACCATATAGATTATATGTGGGGTAGTAATTTGGATTTTGCTTCTTCTTAACCAAATGAAACTCCCTATGTTTAGCTGCAACATTCACCGTCCTTTGATAAAATTTGACCCACATGTATTCCCCCCAAGGATACATGTTCCAACAATCAAAATCCTCCACCAATGACACTAAATGCATAGGAATGCAATTCCTGTCCTCCTTACCCATAAACACTAACTCAACAACAAGTAGGAGACAAACCCTTACCGCATCCATGTCGGACAAACCTATCCATGTTTCTGTATTCCTAAGAACTCCCAAAAGTTCTATAGACTTTAAATTCAGAACACCTTTTTTGGTAATTTTTTCTGGAAATAAACGCTGGCAAAAAGGACTTAATTTGGAATATTTTTCTGACACTTTACCAAATCGAAAACCAGTCATTAAACAAAACTCTTTCCGGCCAAACTGTAAACAATGATCGCCAATATTGAATATAAGTGGGGGACATGCCGAAGTAATTTTAGAGACAGATACCTGGTGATGCAACACATAGTGCATCAAATGATTATCATTGTCGTGCGACAAAATATCCAACCACGGTCCAAATACAGTTCTTCTAAATAACCTCTGTCGGAGTGTGATTCTTTTTCAAACGATCTTTTAATTTCTTTAAGGCAATTTAAAACACTAACGCTAACAATGATTTTTACTTTTTTTACATCATACAAGTCGTTACATCTAGCCATAGATGGACTGATAAACACGGAGGTTTCGGTTAAGAAATATTGTAATTAGGTTTGTGGGTTTTAGTTAACATGAAGGTGTTCATCGTGTTGATCGATAAAGGTGTGTGTATTGTTCATCGTGTTCATCGATAAAGGTGTTCTTTAGTGTGTGTAGATGTGTATATACTGGTGTAATGAAGCAAAGTGGTATTTTTGTGGTGGAAGCAGATGGTGTATTTTGTTAAAAAAATAAAAGTGGTGTGTATTATTGTGCCTGGTAATTAGATGTGTGGTATTTTGTTTAATAAATAAAAATTTGTGAATTATTGGATTGAAAGTAAAACAAAAAACTTAACAAAGTACAAAAAAGTCTTGATAACATTGGTTGCCCTTTTTATAAGTTGCCCATAAGTAAAGTTGCAAACCATTTTAAATAGAAAAGTGTAGTGGTGAAAATGACCAAATTGCCCGGTCTTGCCCAAACGATAAGTTCCAAAAAACTAGATGGTATATCTAAAAAATATTAAGGTACATATACCTTACACATACCTTACATATTTTGTTCTTTAATAATAAAAAATGAGAAACTTGTCAAATTCTTCCATGGTTGCCAAGTAGCTTAGTTGCGCGGGTCTAGTTTTGGAAAAAGATGTTCCTGGACTTAGGATTGCATTTTGGGGTTGGATTTTGGGCTAGAAATGGAATTATCCCTTTTATAAAACTTAAAAACTGAAATCGTTTTTTGGCAGTTCGTTTGATTTAGGTTCGGTTTTTAACCGTTTATATTGGGGTTGAGGGGGGGGGGGGTCATTTTATACCAACAAGCTTATTTCACGTTTAAATAAATTTTTTTTGAGGCAATTTCATATTTCCCCTCCTTAAAAATAAAATTTTCATATATACTCAAACATGCTTTAAAAACATTGTACATTATGCATTCATGGGTTGCACTTTGATATATATGAAATTAATGTTTAAAGTAGGGTGGTATATGAAATTAATCCTTTATTTTTCTTTACTTTTTTGTCAAGCTTAATTATCTTAAATTTTTACAATTATACACATATGAATGAGACACGCACATGCAAGTGATCATTGTCACATATGTATTAATATAGGGCAAATGACAAAAAAAAAACTTAACTTAAGGGTTATTTCCAATCAATGTATCACACTTTTTTCTTGCATAAAAAGGCGTCTAACTTTTTTTTTTGTCAATTTAAGTATTTTCGTTAAATATTTAACGATCATCCGTTTAGTTTTATATATCAAGTCCACCGGCCGCTACCAGCACCACCAATCATCGTCACCACCACCAAGCCTCCCCACCACCACCATCACTACCAAGCACCGCCTCAACCACTAAATTCATTATCAAACACCAATTAAATGACATATCATTGAATACCTTGATAGATTTGGAAGAATTAAATTTAGGCCCGTTGGTTTATAGGTAGGTTTAGGTTTTGAATTTAGAGTTGGATTTTGATTTTGATTGGATTTGGTGAGAGAAATAATATATTAAATAATAAATAAAATATTATTTAAATAAAGTTATATATAAATTTGTTTGTCTTTTAGTTAATATAAATAATAAATTGTATTTAAATATTATGAGGAAAAGAAGTAATGTGAAAAGAAGACTATGGTCTCACACTTTTGTTACAAAACCCGGCCGAGTGATATTGATTGTAAAAACCCTCATAATTGGGGTTTGAAAAGGAGGATGGAGTGAACCAAACGAATCATTTTTACAATAAATCCCTTGACCCCACCAAAAACCCACTAACCAAACATACCTTTTTATTAGTGTCTATTGAAATGGATTGACGTCAAAAAAATTATTTGCTACAGTGGCATATTCCAAGGCTTTATCGAGCATTCTCTTATCTTTCATACTATGCTAGCACTTTTTTTTATCACTTTTTGTCTCCTAAATAAGAAACTCGTTAAATATATTACAGACACTAGTACTGCAATAGTGATCCCATTATACTAGATATTGAAATTTATCAGGCTGTCAACATTCAAACACTTTCTTCGGTGACTTTTATACCGTTCCAACAGTTTTGGTTTAAGCTATCTTTAGTGGTGAAGGCGGTGCTTGGTAGTGATGGTGGTGGGGAGACTTGGTGGTAGTGACGATAATTGGTGGTGATGGTAGCGTCCATGGACTTGAAATGTAAACTAAACAGATGATCGTTAAATATTTAACGAAAATACCCAAATTGTCCAAAAAAATAAGTTGCGCGCTTTGTTATGCAAGAAAAAAATGTAATACCTTAATTGAAAATGACTCTTAAGTTTTTTTTTCTTCTTTTTTAAGGCCATAAATTTTATTAGAAAAGGCTCCACAAAGAAAGCCAAAACGAAAATGAAAATAAACAAGGGAACCAAAAAGAAAAGCAAAAGAATAGGTACTAGCAAAAAAGAAATGATTCTTAAGTTGGGTACCTTTTTATGTCATTTGCCCATTAATATATTGGCAAGTAAATACACGTACACGACAAACACGCATATAAACGTCAAAAAATATGAATTTATAAATTTGATTTATTTACTTATTTATTTACATTACATTAATTATATATCATTATGTAATAAAACTGATTCGGTTTTTGGACGAAAACCAAAATTGAACCGAAAATTTTTGGTTTTTGATAAAGTAAAACCACACCATCGGTTTTTAGTTTTGATTGGTTGTTTCGGTTCGATTTTTTCGGTTTTTTTCTCACCTCTAGTTCGACACGCAGCTTGCGAACCTCACTTTTTATCTATATTTGAATCTTTCGGTGCTTCTGAACCTTTTGCATTTGCGTACCCCTGTGAACCCATTTTTGAACCCTAACATTTAAACCTCTCATTTTTTTTCTTCATTGTTTTTCTATTTTACCCCTACATATCACCATAAAATAATCTTCAAACAAAAAATTATGGCATAAACATTCAAATCCAAAGCTTCAAAACCCAAAAAATTAGTAATTCCTCATAGTTCGCAAATTATGTTCCCCAGTATTTGATTTAAAAAAGTAAAAATTAATGTTTTAATGTTTATCAATGTTATTTTCTTTGGTTTTAAAAAAAAACTGTTTATATTGGTCTCCGTTATCTTTTAATGTGAGTTTAGGAATATTTGTAAAATCATAAATCATAACCATTTTACCGTCACGTTATCTTTTTATTTTAAATTTTGTCTACCTACCTTTTGGTTGTGATTTTATTCTCATTTTTCCTCGATTTTATTACTAAAACATATAGTAGACGCATATTTTAGAGAAAAATGATAATGTACAAACCCTTTCCATCAATGCACGTCGACCATTTAAGGTGATAACCTCGCCGGTCACGCCTTCCTCCTCCAGACGAATACTCCAAACCTAGTGGTTATGCTCAACCCATTTATTCATTAAATCTATAGGAATTATATCGAGTTGGCATAGAATAAACATCGTGCAAGTTCTAATACGTTGTTAGATAACACGTTCTTCTAGTTTAATTAGTATGAAGAGCTTTCACCTCGCACTTTGCAGCGGGTCAAACTATTTAAACATTGTTTCACTCCATAATAAAATTCTCCTTAGGCTAAGATTTTTATTGATGTGAGCATGTGTCTTCTAAAAGTTATTTTTAAACTAAACCTAACTTAAAAATCTAATATCTAATAACGATACTAAACATGAACTCCAACATTTTTGGTAACAAAACAGAACCCTTAGATTATAATTCTTTGTTATATTACACACAAATTTCTCACAATGATCAAATAAAACATTAAGAAGACAGAAATTACAAACCAAACACAACCTTACGCAAACTAATAAGCAAGATACACAGTGAACTGAAGCAATGTCTCGGTACCATCATTGTTCTGCTGGTTTGTACCCTGGAAAGTCTTCACAATAGCATGTCCCTTAGCATTCACATACTTTCCGGTCCCACCCATAACAGCCAGCTGCGACTCTGCCACAGCGCTCCTGTGAACTCCCATAAAACTCAAACTATCGATATAGCTTCCATGCAAAAACATCACAGTAAATGCCATTGTCTGACTCTTTCCATCTATCGAGCTTGATACGTAGTACCCTTGTGCCTTTCCAATCAAACCGGACCCGAGCTCATGTCCTTCAGTCAACTCATCATCAATCACTGTCAATGTCCCGAACATAAACTGTTGTAGCGCGTTTCCTTGAGGTAACTGTCCACCATTGATAGCAGCAAACACGTTGTTGTTGTTATTGTTGTTATTGTTGTTGTTGTTTTGGAAAACATTTGAAGTGGTCCCGCCTAAGCCGGTTAAGAATGGGAGATTGTTATTGTTGAGGATACCATTGTTTCTATCGTTTTGCTGAACCCCATTGTTGACTGGAAGATTAGCACCGTTTGGTTTAGCGAACGCGACTTGACCGTTGACAGCTGGGTTAGTCACAGCTCCAGTTACAGCTTTAGCAGAGGGGTTGGACCCACCGAGAATATCATGCATGAAGAAGGTAAGTGAGTGATCAGGGCCTTCAACAACAGGTACCACATTAGAACTAGAATCTGGGTTAGGAGGGATCGCACCTAAAGGTGCCGCGTTGCCACCTGTTGCAGGTGCAACCACTGGGCCCTCAGGGTCGTCATCTTCAGTGAGGGTTCGAGCCGCGGTGGATAAAGAGAATGTGGTGGCTAGGATGAGAAGGGAGATTAGTGAAAAACAAGTGAAGGTAGAGGTTGCCATAGGAAAGCTTTGATCAAGTACAGAAGGTGAATGATTGTTGTTTTAGGTGGTTATTGTGGAATGAGATGTTTTTTAATGGTGCAAGATGTGTGTATTTATACTGAAATATTAAGGATGCAAAAGATGGTGTAGTTGATAACATGGAGTAGGTGTCATAACAAGAGTTAGTATACTAAACTTGTGCCATTACATTCTTAACAACTACAAAAAGGTGACCTTCACAGATAATAAAACCACTCTGGTCCTTTTTCTCTGGCAATTAGAAAAACTAGCTAAACGAAAACGGTAAAACAGGTCAAAATTTGTACAGGGTATATTTGTAGGAAAATGATTGTTATACAGTAAAATTTGTATAAATGTAACTCTTTTAATCATATTGAAAGTAGCAGTTAATTATACAAATATATAAATAAATTATGGCATCAAGTATTTTGGGTCAACATAACCCGCCTTATACTAAAAGTTGCTTGTATTGAACCGAACCCATTACCCATCAGCCCACTTCTTCGCATCTATTTCCATTCTAAGAATCATGGATCTAGATTTATAAATCTAAGATACCACACCCGCTGTCCTAAAAAAACGCTCTTTTAATAGACTAGACGAACTTTGAACCTCTTGCTTACAATTCACAAGGCTCAGTTGGCACTTGAAATTCTGAAAAGTTGGCCATCTTGTCTGCAGGGCTATCCTGCAAAACTGTCCTGTATCAGGACAACGCCCACTTCTATCCACTTGGTGTAACTAATTCCGTCAAAAGTGAATGCCCACTACTTTCCCCGCCACAACTCCTCCCGACCAATGCTTCCCAACATTCCAAATCAGGGCTCATTCGCCTTCTCAACATCTCTTTCATAACATACCAAGCATCATCAATCTTCCCATTGTTAACCAACCCTATCACCAAACAACAAAACGTTTCCAAACGTGCACAATGCCTGCTCGTCAACATCACATTCAAGACCTTTAAACCCTCATCAAATTCACCATTTCGACAAAAACCATCAACTATCATTCTATAAGTAGCCGCATTCGGCTCAAAACCATTAACCTGCATCTCGACCAATATCTTATATGCTTCACCAACTCTCCCATCCTTACACAAATAATTAACCAAAATATTATACATGACAACATCCGGCCTAATCCTCCTCTTCTTCATTTCCAAAAACAACCCTTTCGCCTCATCAAACTCCCCTCTCTTCGCCAAATCATTAACCAAAATCCCATAATTAACCAACCTCGGCTTACACCCTCTATACTCCATATCAAACATCAATTTCTTAGCCTCGTTAAACCTCCCATCCACACACAACGCCTCCATCAATAAACCGTACGTAACCGCATTAGCCTTCACCCCTCTCCCCACCATCTCATCAAACACCCCCTTCGCCTCACTAAACTCCCCTCTCTTACTCCAAAACCCAATCAAAGAATTAAAACTCACCACACTCGCCTCCACTCCACACGACATCATTTCATCAAACACTTTACGCGCACTTTCCCAATCCCCTTTCCTTAACCAGCCTTTGATCATAACATTATACGAAACCACATTTCGCTTCTTACACCCTTTAAACATCTCATTAGCATCACCAAACCTATCATTCTGAACCAACACATTGAGCAAAGCATTGAACGACTGTAAGGACCTATGACACTCAAAATCAGGTATTTTTCGATACAATTCGAGGGCTTTATCGACGAAACCAGATTTTCCGTAATGTTGGATGAGTCCTATGAAAAGGGGTTCTTTGGGTTTAACGTTGTAATGATGTAAGTGTTGTAAAAGGGTGTCTACTGCAGTGAAGTGATGGTTGCGAGCTAGTTTGTAGATTAAGGAAGAGTAAGAAGGGTAGTCGTGTTGGAAGGTGTTGGTGGTAATGTAGTCGTTGAATAAGGTGATTGTTTCGTCTGGGGTGTGGAGGTTTTTGAGGTCTGTGATGAATGGGATTGGAGTTTTGGGTTTGTGGATGTGTGTTTTGGGGAGAAATGACATAGCTTGATTAATGATTTGGTTATGGAAGCTCGATGTGAGAACCGGAAGTGAAGAAGAATGGAGTGTCCTCACAAGTGGGTATCTTTTTTTTTCGAAAATCTACTACTCTTCGTATTTGTAAAAAAACTTATACGTACATATTTAAGTCCCTCACTACTCTGTTCGTCTTTTCTTTCATTTTGTTTCGGTGAAAATCCTTAAACGAAGCTCTCTCCGGTTGCTTCCTTCTCCTTGGGCACTGGAGAGACTCGATGAAATAGACATGTCTGGACTACCTGCACCTGGACAGAAAGACCCTATAATTTAGTCATTTAATTTTGATAGAGACTAGACTTGTAAGTTCTTTGGTTCACATAGAAAACAACGAAAAGTGGATACATTTTCAAGAAAAATTAAAATACTGACAGTACTATTAGCGGATAAAATGGCCCAAGCCCGGTTTGTAAGTTGGGTCCATTAGGATTTGCTTATCTTTTGTAATCTATAAATAGTGGTCAATAATAAATCTTAACCAACGAGGTTTATCATCATCTAACGGGGGTTTCATTGTCTAACATGGTATCGGAGCAGGTCTGATCCTCAGACCGAGATGGCTATGTTGAGCCGCCTCCCTTACGCCACCCCGTCAAACCCTAAAACTCCAAAAAAAAATTGTCATTTTTTCCAAAAACCCTAATCACACAAAATACCAGTCATTTTTCCACCACCAAATTACCTTGTTGTCATTAAATAAATTATACTAGCCAATCCCCATCCAATAATTCAAATGCAGATCACATCTTTTTCCTTTAAACTCATCGTTCAATAGCCTGATGCTTTGACTTGGGGTATTGTAAGGAGAAAAGGGGATAAAGGTGACTAATAGGCCTAATGTTTTGAATGATGATGTGGCTGATAGGCCTAATTTTTTTTTTATCGTAAACAGTGATGAGAGGTGTTTGTGTATGTTCCTTAAAAAAATGTTAGTAGTTGTTTTCTTTATTGTTTGTTTATCTTTTATTTGTGTTGGTGATTTGTGCTAGGTCACAAATCCGCACGATTGTTATTTGTGTTGGTGATTTGTGCTAAGGTCATAAATTCACACGATTGTTAGGATACTTTGGGTTATCCTTTATGTTTCGGGATACTTTAGGTTATCCCGTATGAAAAAAAATCTTTGTTTTATTTATGTTTATCGGTTCGCTTGAAGATTTGTCTCCGCATGTTGGTGGATTTCTTCAACAACTACTGATGTTCGTGTGCGATGCACTGCTTTTGTTGCTGTTTGAAGATCAGTCTGGGCTTTCATCAACAAGTTATGCTTTTATTCCGTTAATGTTTTTTTCCTTTTTCTTTTCTAGTTTACTTCTCCAGTCTGAGCTTTCGCGATTTCGCCGCTCGGACTGCGGGGGAGTATTAGTGGATAAAATGGCCCAAGCCCGGTTTATGGGTTGGGTCCATTAGGGTTTGCTTATCTTTTGTAATCTATAAATAGTGGTCAATAATAAATCATAACCAACGGGGTTTATCATTGTCTAACATTATGTAGTCTAACAAGTACCTGCAATTTGGTTAAATCATAGTGACGATTTCTGCAATTTACTCCTTATTTTTTTAACGGTATCGTAAATAGGCGTACATGTAGTAGTAATCGGCATGATAACTCATACTATAAGAGAGCTATGTCACCACCTCGGCTAGTCGAACAGCTCACACTATGGTGCCAGAAACCATATCGTGGGCGGGCTCGTCGTGTCTCGCGTCGTAGCTAGAGGTGTCAAAAAAGCCGACCCGGCCCGAACCCAAATAAGCTTATTCGGATCGGTCACTCGGGTCAAAATCTTATTCGGTTCAATTTGGGTCAACCCGAGTTCTAAATAGGGTCGGGTATCGGTTTGAAATGTTTTGGCTAACTCGGGTTCGGGTCAACCCGAATAAAGATTTTTTTATTTTTTTAATATAAATTTATAGATTTTCTATATAAAAGAGTAAAAAAAACCATTCTACTCAATTTCGGGTTGACCCGACCCAAGTTGACCCGAACCGGTGTTGACCCGACCCGAATTGACCCGAACACGAGTAACCCGAGTTCAAATAGGGTCGGGTTCGGGTATGGAATTTTTACCTCAACCCGACTTGACCCGACCCGAATTGACCCGTACCCAACCGAGTCAACCCGATTAACACCCCTAGCCGTAGCTAAACAGCCCATGCAGTAGCAAATTTGTTTTTCTTTAATGTGTCCGTTGCATAACGGTAGAAATGGAAAAAATATCCGCTGGAGGTGCGTGGTGTGTTTTTGGATTAATAAATTCATATTTTTTTCAAGTTTTTACTCCTTAAAATCGTATAAATACCTTATTATTCTTCTATTTTTATACACTTTCATTTATCATATCATCAAAAAAAACCCGGTTGACCCGACCGGTTGAACCGTGAACCGGCTTGGAGACCGGGCCGGATGTGACCGGATTTTTGTTTGTTTGAGAACCGGATTCAACCGCAGGTTTTTCATTGACCCGGGTTGACCCAGTTTGATCAAAACCGCCGATCAATGACTTTTAAAAAATTCTAAGAATGATTTTTTTCATAAACCATTTAAGTTTAAATAGACAATATGAAGTGGGACATATTAATGTTAATTAAAATAATGTTAAAAATAATTTAAAATACCAACTAAAATATTAACATAATATATATATTATAACTTATAATTATAATTTAGCTTGTTCATGCAAAATTTTTTTACTATAATTTTTATATAGACAAATAGAACTAAAAAATAAAGAATACCTTCATAGCATAGTTGAACGTAAGAATAAATTATATAACTAAACAATAATATATATCTAATCTATGAAAAAAAAAATACGATTTATAGAACCTGGGTTTTGACCGTACGGTTAAAACCAGTTGAACCGGTGACCCGGTGAACCGGCTACTAAACCGGGTCAATTAAAAAACCGGGTTTTAAAACATTGATCATATCCACCTCAAAATTTCTACTTCTATCACCAAAATGAATCCCAACAATTGATCAACTCTATGTTCAACGACCCATAAAACCAAATATCGAATTCTTTTTCTTCTCCTAATCCCAACACACTATCATCTGCAAATTTCATCTCCTCCAGCCAACTTTCATATCAAATACCAAGTCATTATACCAACTTTAACCCATTTTTCAACCAATTTACACTCGAACAACAAAATTAATTTCGACAATTTCAAATTCAACAACAACTCCAACATACCAAAACCAACAAAATCTAAACCAACTCACTTCTTCCCAACAACAACCTGAACAAGCCGAAGTCGAAGGGCCGTTGTCCTAAAAATGTGTCAAGAAGATAGCTAGGAAACCCCATGGAAGGAAACCCGAGGGATCCATTCTCGAAACTTTTGGACCCAATACGAGGAGTTATTTTTGGCGGAATGTTACATACAAGTATCCGAGGATCCAAATGTTGATTCTAACAAAAAAAATAAAACGTTTTGGTACAACGTTCTCGACCAATATAATGAAAAAGCAAAGAAAAACATATTCTCGAATCGTGCTAAGAACATGTTGACGGAAAGCGAACTCCATTAAACCGAGAGGTCGGAAGGTTTAATTCGATTGTGAATGAAACCAAGGCTCTTAGCGGGAAGTACGATAATGATTTGATGACAGGGTTGAAAATTTTGTATAAAAACATCGTGGGTTCGATTTTAGCACAAAAAAAAAGGGGGGGGGCACCCCCCCCCCCTTGGTTTATTTGTTTAAAGACAAGCACAGGTGGAAAAATCTCGATTTGACACAAGCAAGACGAAACTGAGGACGTGTAACCGACTATGAACCCGAGCTTTTTGGAGATGATGAGTTGTCGCGTCCCGGCAAACAAAGAATTGCTAAAAGTTGACAATCTTCAAACTTATCTGTCACTTTGAGTTCAAACCCGACAATGTTTCAAGAAATTATCCAAAAAACAATACGTTTTAGACCGTGAGGCGAAGTTGTAACGTTTAATCAACGCTCAAAAGAAAATAGAGGACTTGAAGGTCCTAGCAATCAACACAAGCAGGATGGATCCGATTGTCGCGGCTATCATCAACACGGATAAAAACAAAGTGTTGTTACGGCCTGTCGCTTGCTGCTGATAATCCCCAATTTATTTCCTTGTAATTGTTTTCTAGCTCCTTGCTAGTTTAATAAATTTTTGCCGTTCAAAAAAAAAAATAAAAAGACAAATATTCGTGAGAAGGATAAAAAGATTTTTTTTTTTTTAAAGTTCTCAAAAAATTCTGAAAAAATTTCACAAGATCGTGTATGTTGGTGCATGAAAAAGTTGTAAAGGAAGTTTTTCTAAAAGTGGATAGTTTTGCCGAAAAAAAATTATGAAAAAAACGTTTGTGCATTAAATCGGTTTTTTGTGCATCAAAAATTCGTTTTTGTACTCAACTTCTTTTGACTTTTTGCATCAAAATTTTATTGCGCATCAGACTATAACAAGTCGAAAAATTTGTGCATTAAATTTTTTTGTGCATCAAAATTTCTTTTTTTGCGCATTAAAAAAACGTATAAAAACTCAAAATTAGAAAAACTTCTTTTACAAAAGTTTTATGCACCAACATACTTGATTTAATGGAATTTTTTTGGAATTTTTCGAGAACTTTTTAATTTTTTTTTTATCATTCTCACGAATATTTGTCTTTTTAATTTTATTTTTAACCTTCATCTATATATATATATATATATATATATATATATAAGCTGTTTTTTATTGGCTAGGTATGTTAAG
Source organism: Tanacetum coccineum (assembly GCA_026074375.1). Classification (NCBI taxonomy): domain Eukaryota; kingdom Viridiplantae; phylum Streptophyta; class Magnoliopsida; order Asterales; family Asteraceae; genus Tanacetum; species Tanacetum coccineum. Next base: position 10,644 of record BQNB010012236.1, on the reverse strand, counting down.
CACTTAGGCTGGTAATTAGGCACTTACGCTAAATCTGTATCATTGAAAGTTGGCTGGGTATCCCATTGGGTCGTTTTATAACCTGTAATCTTAACATTTAAAAAGTATGATATTTAACTTTATAAATCTAACATTTTATAATGAATTTTAAATGACTTAGATGCAATGTTGCGAATCACGGATAACCCAAAACAACGTCCGCTAAACATCTCGCAGCGAAGCGCGGGCAAGCCCCCTCGTTTATATAAATGAGAAAAAAAATGCATCATGACATCACCATACCTAATGCTATAAAAAAGTGTGTCATAGAGTTTCCATAGAAGAAAATATACGAACCTCGCGAAAAAAAGTTTATAAAAGCAAAAAAAGAAAAGTGTGAAAAAAACTTATAGAAGCAAAAAAAGAAATGTGTGTGGCTGCTGGGATTCGAGCCCAGGTCTCCACGGCCACAACGTGGAATTCTTACCACTAAACTACAGCCACATTGATGTCCTTGTTTAATAAGACTGAAATAAAGTATCAAACAGGACATACATATGATTGTAGCCAAGAGATGCTTCGAACCGGTATTCTCACTATGTAATTTATCTCCACCAAGAATAATATATTCGTCCATAATTCGTTACCCCTTTTTCTACTCATATGTATTGCAATTCAAATTTATTTTGAAGAAATTTTTATAACAAGCAACAAGAATTCTCGTTGTTCACGAGAAGCCTTTGGGCCCGCCCTGATTGATGATCATTTGCAAAAGAACATAGAAAACTAAGGTGCTGTTTGGTTTGTTATTCGAGATGATTATCGGTTTAAATTTGATACGAATGAGTCTTGATATCAAGTTATGTATTAAATCCATTGTTATTGTTTGTTTTGGATATCAAATTTCTATTTTTACCTAACATGCATTAATTATCCTTGTAGATTATTGATGACGTATAATGGTGTACCAGCCTCTGGGTTGGGCTCAATTTATATGGGCTTTTGGTAAAACCTAATCTATAAACTGGCCATGGTAAAAGCCCAATCTCGCTTGGGCTTCGGACCGATCCTAGCGATCCTGTCGCGAATCCACCTTAAATCGATCCGTCCGCGACCATCTTGCGGTCCGTTTTCAACACGATTGTTGAGGACCATTGCCCGACAAAGGGACCACTCCGTCACTATAAAGTAACCGAAATTACTAGGAAAACATGTTGTACTTGACACCTTTAAATAGGGGTCACAATACATGCCCATAAGGTACACAAATTATTCTTATTCTCTCTGACATTACTCCTGAAAATAATGACTACTTACTCTCACACCGGAAAACGGGTGTTATCGTGTGGTCCGTCCCACGGTAAGGCTACGGTTTACTTTTTTAATTGTGCAGAAGAAGAAAATCATCACTTTTCTTGCTCTAAGTACAAGATCAGGCATTCAAAGTCATTTTGGAGGCCCGCCCGGACAAGGACTTTGACATTACTAAACCCGACACGAATTTTGTACTAACAAGTGGCGCCATCCGTGAGACCCTTACGCAACCACGATTCTCTAAAAAACTCACCACGAGCACTCACGAACAAATCACAAACAATCTCACGTCCGCCGTGCGGAACACAGGGGGAAGGAATGGTCCCCAGGGTCTTGAGGAACCTATGTCTGATGAGGTTCTTAGGGAAATGTGCGACAAAAATTATCACCAACTCTTGCCGCTCATCGCCGAAAAGATGCAAAAAGAAAAAGAGCAGAAAGACAAACTCAACGCGGTGAAAGCACGACTGATCTATGGTGAAGAATCCGGAATTAAAATAAGAAGCCGTGAAGAATCACACTACTCTGAATCCAAGACACCAACTGCCCGAACAGAACCTAGAAGAAGGCACGGAGGCAGGTATTCTCGAAGCATCACAACACAGCCAGTGTTTTAAAAGGCTTATAATTACAGATCCTTCATCGCGGCTCCGGCCACGGAAAGAAGGAGGCGTGTTTAATAGGTTGAGAAGAAAGGAGCCAACTACCTCCGCACGTCCTGATAGTCGTCAACGGAGTCCCCAAGCAAAAAGAGTTGAGGTAGAAGCAAAAAGGCGTCAACAAAAGGAAACACCATCTCGTACGACTAGCCAATATTCAGAAAGTGAAGATAGTGAATGGGGTCACTAGAAATCTAAGTCAAGAGGCAGTGATCAAAAACACATATGAAGGATGATCCTTTCCAGCTTGGGATCATGTGAGGAAAGAATCCTTTCACACCTCGGATCGGCATTTTAGTCTCCCGAGGTCTAGGATGGCCACCAGCCATGTCAAAAATACGATGGTAAGTGGAGATCCTGGAGGATCACTTAAAAGTTATTTCAATCCGGCCGCAAAAACGAAGGTTGGGCAAGGCCGACATGGTGTCACATGTTAACTCAACCCTCAACGGGTTGCCAGAGTTTGGTTTGACAAGCTACAAAAATGAGTCTATCGATAGCTATGAAGATTAAGGACCGCGTTTAGGGAAAACTATCTCAGCAAACAAAGCATATTCAAGGATACGGTTGAGAGAATCACATTCAGCAAAGAGACGGGTAATCTACGGAAAGGACTTCATGGGAAGGTATAACGGCAGAAGTCCTAGACGTAGAAGGAGCTCGGAGATGCTATGTGAATCTCCGGGGTTTATGCATGGAATACCCACCCTCGGGTTAAATCAAGCGTCTTTATGAAATGAATTCCGAGGATCTATGGACGAATAATGTATAGATATGGGGACTACGTCCTTCCTACAAGGGGAAGTTGCTGCACTCAGTCACGGCCAAAGAGAAAGCGCTTTATCATGGAAACCGACAGAGGGCGGGAACAAACCGAATTTCAAGAAAGGCTTCAAAAACAAACAAAGACTGGATCGTAAGCTAGATAGATTCTCACTCCTCACAAAAACGCCAAAAGGAAATTTTCTCGCTTGGAAAAAGGAAAAGTTCAAAGCTCCACCCCAATGGTTAACTCCCGTGAAAATGTTGGATCCGAAACAAATTACTGCGATTCATTCAGATACGGACATAGCACTGAGAATGCATGCAGCTGAGAAAGCAATAGATGAAATGAATCAGGTCCGGAAAAATTGTGCAATTCATCAAGGATTAAAACAGAACGACAAAGCCGAAGCACTAAAAAAAGGGGAAGCGTCCGGGATAGGATCAACCTCTGATATATAATGATCAAACCTTGGGAAGAGTGGCCAAACCTATGGATTACCTCAAAGCTTCTCTACGGAAGAGAATGGTCCTTTCCACCCCTGAGGGAAGAAGACGGGACGGAGGGCCCAATGATCATCAAGTGACATGGGCGGACAATTTGTGGAATAGGGTATTATGACGGCGTGAGCATCCTCAGAAGTATTGTATGATATTGCTTCATAAATAATCCGCAAAGTGATAAGGGATCAGGTGGGTTCCGGCCACCACTCACATATATCGGATTTCAGTGGGAGACTTTGGCCACTGGGCCAGATAGCTTGTAGTAAATTTGGTGAATAAACACAACTCCACCTCCGGCATGGATTGAACTTCATGGTTATCATATCCAATCCAAAACTATGCAATTATGGCAGGCGGGTATAGGAAAATCACGCCGCACACGGAATGTTAAAATTTCCGTTGAAGGTGGGGCGGTAACAATTAATGAGTAGTAGAAATCATTTCCTATGGAATGTGCTATGATCTCCGGACCTAGCATCCAGTCTCCCGCAGTAAACCAAGCACTGGAAGAGAAAATAAATATAGCAATCCACCCGGAGTACCCTGAACAGACAGTTGCCATAGGATCAACATTAACACGGTAAATGGACGCAAAGTAAACTATGTCTTGATCAAACAAAACTTGGATTTCTTGCCTGAAAGCCAGCTTGTGATGGAGGGACGTCCCACGAATACATCGCGGAACACCGCTATGTATTCCGAGTGGATAAATCAACCAGTCAGGAAAAAGAAGAGGACAGGCACCGGAAGAAATCAAGGTAATCCAAGAAGAGGTGGAAAAAATTTACGTGGACGCCGGAATAATGAAGGAGGTCCATTATCACAGTTGGCTCTCTAATCCGGTAATGGTCAAAAAACATGACGGAACTTGGCGAATGTGCGTAGACTTCAAAGATCTTAACAACGCATGCCCCAAAGATTGTTATCCATTACCGGAAATAGACTGGAAGGTGGAGTCCCTCTGTGGGTATTCTTTCAAATGCTTCTTGGATGCTACAGAGGTGACCACCAAAACTGAATATGGCAAAAGTGGATGAAGAAAAAAAATCGGCGTTCTTAACAAGCCAAAGGGATTATTTTGCTATTTAGTTGGACATTCGGTTTAAAAAAATGCTGGGTCAACATATCAACGCTTAGTGGATATGGCATTCCAAAAGTGATTGACGTAACTTTGAGGTATTATGTCCGATGCCTGGTTATAATGCCACACAAAAGAAGAAACTCTTCCGGAGGACATAACAGATACATTCAAACCTTCGACAGAATAACATGAAAATTGAACCCAAAGTGGGAAATTGCACCTCGGAAGCAGGAAGGGAATGTACTTTTAGGTTACAAGTACAGCTCCAAGGGTTGAGAGGCATGTCCGGAAAAGCAGACGCAGTGCCTTAGCTTAACCATCTCCGAGATGCATTAAGGACGTGAGAAAGCTAAATGGATAATAGCAAGCTTGATAGATTCTTTGTTCAAAATCAGCAGAAAAATTCATTACCTTTTTTCAAAAAACTTGAAAAAGTGCACAAAAAAGAGCGATTTTCAATAGACACCGGAAGCCGAAGAGGCCTTCAGGCAGATGAAAAAACTTATTGCGGAGCTCCCAACACTGACCGCACCAAGGGAAAATGAGGAATTTAAACCATATATTGCTGCAGCAAAGAAGCTTTTAGCTTGCGGTCTTGATGACGGACAGAGAAGGCAGGCAAATACCAGTATATTTTGTAAGCCGCACTCTACGAGGCCCGAAAGTCAACTATACCCCTATGGAAAAGTTGGTATTAGCCTTGCTCAGTGTAAGTAAACGGTTGAAAAGATACTTCCAAGCACATACGGTCGTTGTAATAACCAAATAAACGATAAAGCAAATGTGTCAAGGTTCAGAAATTAGAGAGATGCTGATGTGTGAAGTTCGTGTTTAGAAGGAATTGAATCCAATAAGGGACCAAAGACGTCTAATCAAAGGCCAAATATTGGCAGATTTTATTGTGGAACGACCGGAAGAAGAGTCTCCGGACGAACTCATGGCAGAACCGGAAGTACTACCGGAGCCGTGGACGTTGTTCACAGACGGCTCGTTCCTTCATCGTAGACGGCTCCGGGGCAGGTTTGATACTAACAAATCCGGAAGGGGCAGAATTTACATATGCCATGAGGTTTAGATTCGAGGCCACTAACAATGAAGCCGAATATGAAGCACTAATAGCCGGTCTTCGGATCGCAGAAATAGGTATAAGAACTTGCAAAGGCAATGTTGACCTCAAGGACTTGTGGCCAATCAAGTTAAACGGCTTTACATCGCCAAAGAGTCAGCATGGTTTCAGTACCTTAAACAAGTATAAACACTGACAATAAGCTTCAGGTAATTTTCCATCAAAACAAATACCACGAAGTGAAACAAGAAGCGGACGCCTGAGCAGATCGCGTCCACACAGCTTCGAGCATCTTAACAAAACAGTGTGCTGTGGAGGATTGAAGGAATAGTCCATAATGGAAAAGGAAATTTTGACATAGTCAGAAGAGAAAGGCAAACTAATTACATGGATGACCCCCCTTATGTGAGTACCTGACATAGAAATCCTTCCGGAGGATAAAAAGAGGGCCAGAACGGTACGTCGGAACAGCAGCAGGTATGCCATGACTATGGAACCCTATCAAGAGAAAAGTCCTTTTTAGGACCATGCTTTGGATGCCTCGAACCACTCCAAGCAAACTATTTGTCCTAAGAAGGAAATACATGAGGGGGTCAGTGAACATGCATTTCGGGCCCTAGATCTGTAGTGTCCAACAGTTATTCAAACCACGATTTTACTGGCAAAACAATGCATTATGGTGTAAGAACTTGATTTAGGGAATGCCAGTGTCTGTCAATTACACTCGCCTTGTCCCAGAATATCGCAGTTGAACTTGACCCTCATCACGTTCTCATGGCAATTTTATAAGTGGGGAATGACATAGCCGGACCTTTCCCGAAGGACCAGGTAAAGTCAAATTCTTAATTGTTGCTATCGATTATTTCACTAAATGGTTGAAGCAAAGGCAGTCGCAAACCATCGCCGGCAAGCAGTGAAGATTGTTACTCATTCAAGTTCGTAAGGGACAACATTGTCTGCTGATTTGGGTACCAGGGGAGATCATATCTGCCAAATAAAGAATGAAGTTTCTGATAATCCACTTCAAAGATTGGTAGTGAGGAAAAACTGTTGAATCCGCCAATGCTTCGCTTCCGTGAACACCCGCAAGAAATGGTCTAGTTGAAAGAGAAATTAGAAGTTTAGGAGAGGATTAAAGGCAAGGCTCTTGATGAAATAAAGCAAGGATTGGCTAGATGAAACTTCCCGCATGTCTCTGGGCCCACAGTTTCAATGATCAAGTCAAGTAAGGGGAAACACCATTCTCATTGACTACGGCACGGAAGCGTATTAGGCGGAGATAGGCATGCAACACTTCGGTACCGCTGGTGAAATAGGTAAACTAAAAACAAAGAAGCTGGGGGATCAATTGGTCCTCATAGAAGAATGAACGGGAGCAAGCAGCTGCAATACAAGAAGCAAAAAGCAAGAAAAAGATGAAAAAAAATATTACAACCTCAAGAGTCCGTTTTGAAACAAAGTTTCAAAGCCGGGTGATATGGTCTACGCAGCAATGAAGCAGTCACGCCAAGGTCGGAAAGCCAAAATGGGACCCAAGTGGAGGACCGTCGAAATTAAAGAGTCGCTTGGAAATGGAGGCTTACAACTCAAAGACGGCAAAGGTATTAAAAAAGCCTGAGATGGAACATTTGTAATCTCAAGAAGTGTTATATTACCGAATGTAAGATTCGCCTGGACATATTAAGGCTCCGGATGGGCGAATGTCTTTATTATTTGCATCTTGTAAAATTTTTTGAATTTCAAGGGAAAAGTGGGGATAGCTACCTCCACGAGTTTTAATTTTAAATAATTTGTCTTTACTTTGCAAAGTTATATTAATTGTTGACATGCATGCTAGGAGCCACGCTCCACAAGAATATTATCTCGTATAATAAAGGATTGAGCAACCTCAAAATCAGCTCAGGCGCGTAAGAGGTATTGCAAACCCAGCACCGGGAGAATAACCCACAAATATTCACAAGACTATCTATTACGAACGTACACCAGTAATAAACAAAGATAGCAAACATAGCACTCTATAACGTGTTATGGTACGGACAACACGAATCCGTCAAAATACGATATTAAAACATACAAAGTTAATTGGTCAATTTACCACATTAACAGCGGCAACGTCCACTTACGGCCTAACAGCATAAATCCAAAACAAAAAAAGGGGGGCCGCTATAACAAACCACATGCGGTTACGAGAGCAAAAGTTTCAAACGAGGATCTTCAAGTTGAGGCATACAAACTACGCTCCCTAAATCTTCATCCGTGTCCAAGTCCTCAACACAGGAGATAACCACAGAAGTGCTAGCCTCACCTAGCAAGTTCTGAGAGGACAAAGGATGAAAAACTATATCTTGCATCATCTGGACGAGAGCGAAGAGCTGCGGCATGCTTTTTCGCGCCTTCGGCACGGGTGTGAACGTTAAGAAGAGCAAAGGATAAAGAGGTCTCCCCGGCAACAGCATTTACATCGGCATGATAGATTGGGGACGGGAGGAGTTGCTCAGGCATGTTGGAAAGATGAGCAGCTTTAGGAAGACTTGCCAAGGTCCGTCAAGTAAAATACAATTCTAAGACTTCATCCATCCCGGATCTTTCTTGGGACTTCAACAAATGAACCAAAAAAAGGGGAAATCCGCTTCTTCAAGAGCCCCTTACCGCGTCAAGATAGTTGTTCTCAGCAGTCTCAGGATTGTATGCCACGACGGCAGGAAAGAAAAGGAGAAAGATGGGCGGGGTCAGCAATTCCTATGCTCATGTCGGCCGCCCAAACCTTCTTGCATACCATAATTCATGGCACCACGGCCTAAAGCATGACCAATAAAAATTCCTTGGTACTCGGGGGCTTCAAACATTTACCATAGCAAGTTCCATCCGATGGGTCAGCAAGCATCTTCGTCCAGAAAGAGCAGTCAGGTAAGCAGTGGTAAAATTTTCCCCCTCAAGGCCCGACGGAACACATTCAATCACGTGTGCCTTAAGTTCTCGGGCCCCCCCCCCCTACCGATTGTTACAACCCTGTGCTGATTGTGATTCCCTGCGGGCTTCCATCTTACTTTTAAAATAACGAAATAAAGCGAATGAAGAGTAGAAACCTGCAAGAATAAGAAGTTAAGTAAAAAAAAACCCCGTAAAAAGAACGAGTAAAAGTCATACCTCAGAGGCAAGTCCATCTCTTTCGGAGGACAAGGAAGAAATCAAGTTCCTGGCTTCACCACAAGCAGCTTGGGGAGTCATCAAGGGCGGACTTGAGATTATGAAGCCCGAGAATCAGAAGGGAGGTGTCAGTATCCTTCTGTGAAACAGACTCTTATAAGATGCCGACACCTCCGCGCGCTCATAAGGTCTTATCGCAGCCAAAACAGAAAAAACCTGATCACGGAGACGTAAAGAACCTCCGCGGACTCTGTCTCCTTCTACCTTCACCAAGACTTCAGCTAGCAATCTCAGAATCCTTTTCCCTAAGGAAGAACCCCCCGAGCATCTATACCTTTCCTCGAAGCTTCTCTTTATGTTCCCGCTCAATGTTCAGCACGGGACCTCACCTTCCCGAAACCCAAGACATATCTGTTCGACACCGACCCAACTTTCGAACTTCTCAAAATAATTGTTCTATAATCCATATTGCGGGAGTGTGGAGAAAAAGCCGGGAGGAGCGACACGATCAACCAACGTACGACAAGAAAAGTCGTCATCTAGCAGTGAGTCGTTGGTTATATTCCAGCGAGGAATATACCAACGCTTGGCATCTTCAGAATTCAAGACGGCCGTCTCATAGAACGAGTCAGCCGACTCTTCTGACGTCTCCGGCTGGGAAGACCCGCCCACGTCTGACGTAGGTACAACAAGTGTCTTACCCCGGCTAGAAGTCACAATGTCAGCAGCAGTGTACACGGTTGCATCCGCAACGTGGGAACTGGCAAAAAAGGATAATGTTAAGTATAGGTACATAAAAAATCAAAGTAAAATGGTAAACACGAATGTACCTCTGCACGGTAACATGGGTATGGACGTCCGCTGAAGAAGAAGACCCCAATATAAGGGAGCCTTCCGGGAGGGTCCGCCTCAGACTAGCGAGTGGACTTCAACTTTCCAGAAGCTAGGCTAGGATGATCTAATCATCAATTCTTTTAGCAGGAAGAGGGTCACTTCGCCTTTAACAAACTTCTTTCTCTTTGGCCTTCTCGGCTGTGATTTCTGAGTAACATCTTTCTCAACCAGAGTCACATACAATCGGGTCTGTTAAATCCAAGATAAGCACCCTCCGGTAGGAGTTCTCTTCCACACAACATTTCTTCGCAGGGACTAAACAGGAAAACCTCAGCACAGCGCCTAGAGCCACTAGCCGATTGCTGAAGTGGCCGCTAGCAGGAGCATCCAGGGAAACAATGCAATTGTTTTTATTTCTATCAAACAACGTCACTTGCTCTCACCTTTTGAACTTCTCCCGCTTGTACTTCGGGGGTCAGCGAGTTCCTTGATAATAGTCAACAGCAAACCCATGCTGCCACAATAAATACAAAAGACTTGAACACCATACATAAAAAATATATATAAAAAAAGAGCATTCCCACAAGGGCTAAGTATTTTCACCCACATTCTATCAGGTCCCTCAAAAGCTGGATAAGTATTTTCACTAGCATGGATAGTAAGGAGACTTAAACCCAACAAGAGATAAGAAGCATCCGGATTACCGTCGGGAAGGGAGGCTTTATTAGAAGAAAGGACCTGAACAGCTTGCTCTTGACGAGCAGTGTGTAATCTAGGAAGAGATAAGCATTATCTCTTAACGCGTTTAGGGTTCCTTAAGTTTATAAAAGGAACATAGAATAGTATTAAAAAGATATGAGTTGATTGAGAATTCACAATCAATTAGTAATAGTAATAGCAAGTTTGATATTCGTTTTTGGTGTTCATCTTGGTATAGATATTGATATTCCGCGTCAATATTTGTATTCACAGTTATTGTCTCTCATAGTATCTTTGAATTTATTCAAAGGACTATCAGTCGTTCAAGGCTCATTCAGATCCTGTTTATAAGGACCTACAAATATATATATGGAAATATTTGAGAACGGATACAAAAAATTTGGTAAGAGGAATCCTATAGCCACAGTAATCAAATAACCTAGTATAGACACCCACTTTACCCTCGAGAAATTGGGTGATAGTCCTATCCCACCCCGGTGCGGTAGGATGAACTTCATCGGGAATATAATAACTATTGCAAAAGCTCTCTACCATTTCTCGGGTCATAATGGAATGTTTATTAGCCATTTTGAAGAAGG
>BQNB010012235.1:0-77785 GCA_026074375.1 Tanacetum coccineum | reverse complement strand
ACCATGGGTTGGTAGGGCCCTAAGGTCTGACCAAAGCGGTCAAACCAATTGCACGTGTTCTAGGTTGGCTGGCATAGACTAAAAATTTACTAGGGGTATTCACATAAATGTGTCAAAACGTGTACAAAAAAGCATGTAAACAACTTTGTAACACTGATTTTAAAAACTTTTAATAATGACACTGTAGTGACATTTTATGGTTCACGGTAACTCCAATCGAACTCACAAAGAAGCGGAGAAACAGGTCAGCGCAAAGCGTATAAAAAACCTTATTTCTTTAGGGAATTACGTCAATGCAACCCGCCTTATACCTCTCTTATAGTTTGTTCTAGTGGATGAGCCGTACTTCCCATGAGTCCATAGCGTCCAGTTTTTAATTCAAGAAAAATAAGTTTCATAGTTTAACGTCTTATTAATTTTTCACAAAAACAGTTTTCCATGAAACAAATGGTTAGTCACTATGAGCATGCATTAGGCGTGTAAAATTAATAGACTACATCAACATCATCTTTTAAACATATGGCATATTTATTTAGGCGTGTAAACAAGTAGGCAATAAATAATCATGCATACATAGATTCATAATACAAAAGATGACATTAAGCATACAAGTAGACATGTAAAATCTGAGTTCTGTCGCGAGTCTTCCCCAAATGGAGAACCATAAGACCCTCACTAGGTTTTCTGCTAAAGTGCCTAGATCGCCCCATTCATCACAAAATTTGTGATTGAGTGGGTCTTATAGCCGGAATAGACAAAAAAATTAAAAAGGAATCATACAAGCTAAATTAACAATTTTAATTTCCCTTTTTAACCTATATTAACTTTTAATAGTTTTCAAAATCAATATCTACATATTTTATTCATATTATGGCAAGAATTAAATATCATTATCATATTTTTCTAGTAAAACATAAATAAAATATCAAACGCAGCAGATCATAGCATATGTTTCAATAATAGGCATGCAAACTAGGCGTATAATTAAAACATAAACGTGTAACCCATAAAGCTAAAACGAGTTGACTCGTGATGCCACTATTGGGATTTAACATCTAGCTAACCAAATAGCTACGAGTACGCAGCGGATTAGATCTAGTAATAGCATATGGTTAACACATAATAAGAAGTAAATAGAAACGCATACCTCTTAGCTAATTGATCAAGAAAATGAATTAAGCGACTAAAACAATCGCCTCTACGGTTGCTCACACAATCACGTCAACCGAATGTATTAAGCTTGTCTAGGCTTAACTTCACAACCAATACCTCGTGTATAATGTCGAATACCAAACGCACCTTATGAGCTTGTACCAGAAATAGAAACCACCTAATTAGGGTTTAGTAGAAACCCTAATGTACCAAATTTTCTTAGCACCGAAAATAACCAACCCGAAAACCCTAGTTGGGGTTTTACGTTCGAACCAAGAGAGCAACAACAAGTCGAGCTAGGAGCTGATCAAACCGAAACAAAAATATCCTTGTATTCGGTATGGACTTAGAATCGAAACCCAAAACAACCCTAGAGAGGGCCCTGGCAATTTCTTAGGAAAAGAAGAAGATAGAAAACCAAAAATGTTAGAAGAGTTTTAGGTTTAGGCGTGTGAAACAATGTGGAGGGTGAGGGGTATATATACTCCTCAAACCTTAGCAACTTTACTTGGGAAACAAGTCCCAATTGGATCACAACTCTCTTTTCCTTACCCTTATCCCAAAAACCGGCCCAAGATATCCCTTGGTATATTCCATTCGTGTTCCAGGAAGCATGAGGAATAATCCATCCAATTTCTAGCTCATTAAGACATAACTAGTTTATGTCTTAATACGTTTAAGTCCTTGTGGTTTTGTTTGTGAAGTATAAATACATTCTCTGTGTATTAATTTGTGTGCCCCCAATAGGCTCACATATTCGTAATGTACAAGTGCTATTTGACTACCACAATCCAACATGTCTATGTTTTTACCCTCATGGATTGTCACATTGTTTGGGTATGTGTTTTGAAAGTCATAATGCTATATTATATGATCTGAATCAGATAATAAATTGTCATGAAACGGGTCGTGGGTTATGGGCAGTTGGTGGTACGACACCATAAAATATGAACTCTTTGTTGCTGTTTAGATATGTGAGTGCAGAAACCAACTGGGCTAGCTCAGTTGGCCACCAAGATTCCTTAGGGGCTTGGGGAGGGGATGTTTAGCTAGGGGAGGTCTCAAGTTCGAGTCTCATCCGGGACTTTTACCCCTTCAGGCGGAATAAGAGGAAGTACAGGCGGGTTCAGGGTACAACATACTGCCCAATTGGATGTCACTGCTGGACCTGAACCACTAACAACTAACAAGCCGTTCTAAAAAAAGATATGTTAGTGCAGAGATTTTAAAGAATATCTAAATTTAGTTGCTATTCTCACGTCATGTATCTCTTTCTCCACTTTTACTTATTAGTTTTTTATATATAGACGTAAATTTACTTCTCATAGACATTATATGCAATTAAATATGCTTAAGCAATGAATTTGCAGCTTTTTGAGGATGCATAAGCTTTACCTAAACACCCACTAATTTTACTCTAGGTAAATAAGTTTATTGCTTCGAGCAAAGATCTATATAAATGAATATTCAGCAAATAAGCTTTATGTTTGCTATGTGCATGCTGGGAATTTTGATGGAAATCCTATTTTTAGCTCGAGTATTAGTAAAAATTGTTCCTTTAATTTTAGTCATCATAAAAGGTATAAAGATCAGTATAATTTGCTTATGACGTATATGCTTTTTCTTGACACTAATTGCATATTCCCCATCGAATATTGTTAGGATCGTATATCTCTGTTAACAAAGACCATTGAATTTTATGATTAGAGAAGTGGAATTATGAACTGATGTGGCTACATTAGTACTAACCTTTAAAATTGTAAATTAACCTTTTAAAGTTTATTGCAGATTCATAGTAATTATTTGTAGGAGTGTGAAGTACTCATGCTGAATTTTTTCACCTCATAGGTGTGCCCACTATGATGAAATGCATCAGTTATGGCTTATTAGAAGAATGCAAGAAGAAGTATAAAGACACTCTCCTTGCAATTGGTGTGATTGTGTTAAAACTCTAATATCGGCGCCCCTCCCCGTTTGTCACTCGTGCACTGTCTCATCATGGTAAATCTGACCTCTGGTGGGGTAACGAGTCAACAAGGGTCAAGAGGAATCGAAATTACGAGTTAGTTTTTCTGGTGTATTTTGGGTTTCATTATCAATATATAATGTACTCCCTCCGTCCCATATTAAGTGTTCACAATGGAATCTTTGAAGTCTTTTTTTATCAACTTTGACTGTAAATATTTGTGTTTGTGTTATATAATACTTAATGAAAATTATACCAATGAAAAATACATTCAAAACTCTATCAATTCATATATTTTGCATCAAGTATCATATAACATAAAAAGAAATAATTAAGGTCAAAGATGAAGAAAAAAGACTTGAAAAAGTCAAACTGGACACTTAATGTGGGACGGAGGTAGTAATAAGTAAAAGGTATTACAACAGTTATGGACTCTTCTAAATTGTTTCAAAGAATAAGGTTAAGACGGTCTTTGCGGGTCAACACATTGCAATTTGGCCCATTAGACACGCCACTTCTTGAGTGCTTTTTCAGTGTAGCCCTTTTGGATTTACTGTTTCGTGCCCAAACTGATTATGTTTTGTTTTTCTACAGGAAAGTAAGCTCTTTATTGTATGTGAGAAGGTGCCCTTTTATGATGGTGAAAGTTGCGACAACATGCCAATGATTTTATTTCGATTCGAAAAAGCCCCAAGTTTGTTCCTTCTACTTCTGAATACTCTTCCCCTGATTAACCATGTGAATCCTCCGACAGTAAAGATAAACCTAAATCAATTTAGTGGTAACAGTTTCCTGTTTTGTTTTTCTTTTATAGTTGAACATTACATTCTTTCACAATGGATCTTTATTGAGAGAAGCATAATCTTAAGATGTTTGTGTATGCTGGTTGACTTTTGCAAATTTACAGGATCGGTGCATTTGCCACGGCTTACTATGCAAAACTGAAGTGTGTGATTATTGTTACGAACTTCCTTCAACGGTTGTTGATGATGAGTTATGGTGATGTGATAAACTGTGTACAATAGTTGATTGTCCAATGTATAGATATGTACGGGGAAAACAAAATTTAAAATCAAAGCAGATGGAAATCATTAATCTTGCAATGGATAATCGTATCTATGATGTTGAATGTACTGGTTTTTACACCTACATTAGATATGAACAAGCATGATTACTCGCGCATTGCTGCGGGGCGTTAATTTTTTTGTGTGTGTATTTTGTGCGGGCTGTTGTAAATGTAAAGAACAAGAATACAAGAATAAGAGAAGAAAGAGGAGAAGGGAGAATTCTTATTCAGTTATATATATATCAAAGATGTTACAAGTATCAAGTATTTATAGGAAAGATAAATACATGTAAACCCTAACGGGCCCATTGAGATAATGGTGAATATACATAAGCCCATAAGTATTATTTTATAACACTCCTCCTTGGATATTCACCGTTTATCATACGGTATATACTGCCTCATTAAAAACCTTATCAAGAAAAACCCAATGGGATAAAAACTTGATGAAGAAAAAGAGTGTAGTGCACATAATGCTCCTCCTCAATTTAATGTATATATTTCAAGCATCGAGTGCTAATCTTCTGAACGAGTTGCTCAAAAACTTTTGTTGACAACAACTTTGTAATGAAGTTTACCAAATTGTTGATGTTAAGAATAAGTCCTGCAATGATAACAAAATATATGTGTAGCTTCCAATCCAATATCAATGCATTGGTTAGAAAGTATACAATGTGTCTACAAATATGTTAATCCCAAATCTTGATCGATTCTTTAGCTTGTAAAGAGTATGTTACCTTGGATAAATCCAAAATAACAATAGTAGAGACTTTGTGTGTATATTAAAGTGTATGTGGAATCTACACCTTAATACTCTAGAAGTATTATCAATGAAACAGTAAACTTGTAATGCAGTAGAGTGAACAATGTATATAACCAAAAAGCTTCAATATTATTAGATCTATAATACTAGTACTCTTAACTAGTACTAGGGTTTACAACCTTGAAGCATGCAAAACTATTCTCAAACGTATATCAAAAGGTATATCTAACACCTTAACCTAGGACCTCCTTTTATACACCAAGGAGTCCTTTACAAGATAACTACAAATCTTAGAGAATCTTCTATAAACTTAGATATATACGTATCTTCCTAACTTTATAAGATATACACTAAGATTACATCCATATATACCTTTTCACACGTCTTTATCCTCAAGTAATCTTTAGTCTTCATGCAGCAGTACAAAAACTTTCAGCAGTATTAACTTTAACACTGGCAGTACTAATATTCTTTTGGCAGTACTAATATTGTACTAGCAGTACTAACTGAGTTAATACTGTTAGTTATAAGAAGAGAAATATTAACCTCTTGTGAAGATTTATTCCCAACAATCCTCCCCTAAACTTATGATTTACCTTCAAATCTCAAGTTTCTTCTAAATCTTCTAGTCTACTTCTGTTGAGGATTCTTTCAAACACTTCACTGCCTTGGTCTATTAGCAATATTGTAGATTTTTGTTAAAAGTTCATCTGCCATCTCTAAATGTTGATCCACTCTTAGCTTGTTACATATCATCAAAGTTGCAAGTCCCTTTGTTAGTGGATAATCCTTTTCAACCAGCATGAATATATCTTGTCCTCTCTCTGTAGATACATGATGAACAACACACATATTATGTAATCACCATTTCAAAGGATCATGCATATATCTCTGAAGTTCTAAAAGAGTTTCTTCATTCGGTTCAAACAACATCTTTAATTCAACGCATAATTCTTTCTCTTTGTCATCAGTAAGTCCTGATGAGTTGAATCTTTCTTGAACTAGACTCCATAACTTGAGCAGATCTTCCTTGTTAAAATTCTTAAGAATATCTGCAAAAGTCTGATAAACCTCTGTATGATCCCCTAATCTGATGATTTTCCAAAACTTCATTGTATCTTCAGAGTAAATTTCCCACTCAATTATTGGATATTTGGTTTGTAGGGCTTCAACATGTATCCCTTCTTCTAGAACAGTGATTATCAGTTGATGTAGCTGTTCTTGAGATAATTCTTCTATTTTTGGTTCTTTATCTGTTTGCTCTTGAACTGATTCTAAAACTTCTCTAGTTCTTTGTCTTTTAGCAGGTTCTGCTTCAACATCTTGACCTGCCCTTTTTAATTTTCTTTGAACTTCTAACTCAGAATCTATAGGCACAAAGGAATTAATTTGATCCCATACCTTTTCAAATATAGGTCTAATATCATCATAGCTCATTCCCTTAAAATCTTTCATCTCGTATCCTCCCTGATTCTTCAAGTATATGCACATATTCTTTCTTACTTCAGCTACAGATCTAGGTCTAATTTTAAGTGCATGATACCTTATCACAGAAGGATCACTCCAATCAATGACATAATCTTGACCATCTTCAGCTACAACTCTTTCTTGACCTGCTTTATTAATCTCCTCATGTAGCTGTCTAGCTATTTCAGCATCTCTGGCAATCCTTTGTCTTTCCTCTTCATCAATCTGTTCTTGCAACCTCACAGCTTCTTTATGCCCAAGTCTTTCTAGCTCTAATTGCTTCTTTGTCTTCTTCTCATGCTCAAGCTCTATCATAATTGCTTTACCTTTGTCTTTTGCCTTTACATTAGCAATACTATCTTGTCTACTGGCAGTACTAACTCCACCACTGCCAGTACTAACATCTCTTCTTCTTCTGATATAGGTTTGATAATTTATAGGAGTAGTAACCTCTTTTTCACCCTTCTCCACACTACCTTGATATTCCACAAGCTCAGTAGGTTCTGCTTCTTCTAACACATGCTCAGTATCATCACTAGTCCTTATGTGAATATCAGCATCCTTTTGAACCTCTGT
The DNA here is from genome assembly GCA_026074375.1 of Tanacetum coccineum. Taxonomy (NCBI): domain Eukaryota; kingdom Viridiplantae; phylum Streptophyta; class Magnoliopsida; order Asterales; family Asteraceae; genus Tanacetum; species Tanacetum coccineum. The sequence continues at coordinate 70,795 of BQNB010012235.1, read as the reverse complement.
ATCTGCATCCTGAAACCAAGTCATTTCTTCATTTTGTACCAAAGAGATATTTGGATCTTCATCAATGTTAGAGATCTTCCTCCCCTGTTTAAAAGAATCCTCTAGAGCATCTTCATCCTTTGAAACAACAATCCTTGCTCTTCTCTTGGCTTTGGTTGTTTTAATAGTCTTTTCCAACTTCTTCACTCTGAGGATGAGCTTTGTAAGAGCAGTACTATATGTCTGTTTTGTTTTCTTCAAGTCAGATTCTAGACCTTCAACTTTCTTGGATAAAGTGGTACACAAAATGTCAATTCATTTAGTGATAAGCTACCCTCACCACGTCCAAGTGAATGAACACTATAAAGAGGTGATTCATGGGATGTTGGAACAGCCTCCTCTGCATCAGGTGTGGGTTGAGTGTTTGGTGGTTGTGAGGTTGATGGGGGCACTAGTTGGTGTATGTTGAGGTGATAGTGATGGTTCTGGTGACAGGGATGGTGAAGATGTGATTCTAGAAGGAGATGTTTTTGGTGCAGTGAGCATAGAAGGAAATAAAGGAAATTCTACCCCTGAATAACCCCTTGAAACCCTCTTCATGTTGCTAAAGACTTTATTTGTAAGGGAGTGAGCATCATAGGTTCTGGTGTGAGGTTGAAGGTGTTTCTTTTGCATGTCTAAACAGATTTAAATAAATCTAGGATACATCAAAAACTTATGTGGGCTATCTACATTCTTAACCATAGCATCAAAAATCATCTTCGAAAAATTATAAGTCCTATTGGTGGCCAAGCAAATTATAGCAGTTGCTATATTGCTACTAAACTGCTCCCAAGTAGTTTTCTTAGGGCTTAAGCACTGAAGGATAGTGTGAATGAGAAACCTCCACTGAGGAGAAAAATTACCCTTTTGAAAAGTAAGCTTATCAAAATCAGTTTCATACCCTATGAGAGCAAGTTGCTCAAAGATCTCTGAATTGGGTAGAGAAGTAACACCATCATTGTCCTCCAACTTCAGATGTCTCCTTAGATAGGCTTCAGTGATAGTCTTGGCATGTTCATCTATGCTAGCAGTGAGTTCCACTTGTCCATTAGCATCTGTGCTAGCAGTAGCTGTTCTCCAAAACTGTTTGATAAATGAGACATATATTGTTGGATTCTTTGTGAGGGCATACTGGATGTGACTAGCATTCAGGAAATCAATGATCTGATGAAATCCCTCACTTCCTTCAGACTTCTGTAAGTAGGCCACCATGTTATGCTTGTTGCAAAACTCTAAATTAGCCATGTGATTGAGTAAATAGTGAATAAACTTCTGGGATAAGGTCGTTTATGTGAGTATGAAAGCTTGGCAAAGTTAATTGAGATTTTATTAAGAGTACTTAAGGTTTTAACTTGACCAACTGAATGAAATTTGATCTTATCTTGAAGAAATTTTGCTAATTTATAGAAAGATCATGAAAGTCCAATTAGTCAAACCCTATAGGCTATATTATTGGCGGAAATATCTCAATGGCTATATTAAAATAATAAAATTATGTTATGCCTCAAACAGTACTAACGGTGACCCAACAGTACTAATATTAGCCTAACAATACTAACTCTAATGTTGGGATTTCAGATTTGATGATTACAAAACCACATATAAAGAAAAGAAGAAAGATAAAACAACAAGGACTTAATGTGCAATATTAAGTTAACTTCATATCAAAGCTAGGTTTTCTTGTAAACCCTAGCCTCTCTAGTATATAAAGAGAGGTAGGGTGAATAGTTTTATCATCCATCAATAGTTAGATCTCTCCAATGAGAGTCTAATAGTTAGCTTATTAGTTTGTGTAATAGTTAGTTATCTAGATAGCATAGTCGACTGATTAAAGTCGAATAGTGTATTAGTTAGTTTAGCCTCAAGGATCATTTGATCTTGGGGATATAGTTTATGAATAAAAATCTTGTTCATAACATTGTTGTTCTTATTTGTTATTCCGCTGCGTGATCAATGTTATGATATCCTAGATGGGCAAAACGATCTATGAAGCCTACAATTAGGTTTCAACAATTGGTATCAGAGCGGGTGACTCTTGATATCTAGGATCTACAAGGTTTTGATGTGACGTGTTGCTTGTTTATGGTGTTTTTGAAGGCCACAAGATCTGATGTGTTGACATTAGGGTTTTCCAGCAAACCCTAATTCTGAAAAAGATTTGGTTCGATCATATATATCTCTACTTGATTTGATTTTTGTTCATAAGCTGCTTATTGCATCTGGTAATAATGATTAGTATTGATCTGGGATCAATCGTCATTATTATTGTTACTGGTTATGGTGAGTTGATCCGGGATCAACGATGAACCCTAGCTTAGATACAATAAGCATGTCTTGTTGGCACTATTTCAGAAAGAGAAGAGATTTAGTGTGTTCGGATTATGGAGTGTTCACAAGCAGCAGGTATTTTGTGGATTTATGTTTGTTGATGGATCTGGTGAGTTTCAAGTTCTATATTATTCAGATCCATGGGGTTTATAGTGTTGTTTTTATTCGTTTCATGAAAGCTGCACGTTTAATTTGATGGCATAAGGGTTGTTTTAAACCCTAATAAAAAGGAACATGGCAATTTATGATGGTAGCAGCTTGTGTTTTTTTAAAACCCTAATTGGTTTTTAGGGTTTCGGTATTATCAATTAAGGGTTCGTTGTCAGACAGCAGGAAATAAACATTTAGGGTTTCTGATGCTTATCATTATTACGTTTGGTTCGCTGCTGTGATTTGGATGTAAAAGAAAAAGATGGATGGTACTCGTACTACTAACAGAATAAAGAAGGAGTTCTGTATGAAGAGCAGTTGTTTGTTGCATATCTGTTGGTTCTTAGACGTGAAGGTTTGTACTGTTGTTCGTCCGAGGTATTTTTTATACTGCTAGAGTTGTCCGACAAAGCAGTTTGTACTGCTAGGCTTGTCCGATATCGGACAGTACTTGGTTTTTGGACGGTTTTGGATCTCGAACGATGATAAAGTTTATGGTTTGTTTTGGAAAGTATTATGAAGACATTTGATGCAATGGATTTTTAATCAATTGTGTGACAAGGGTAACCTTTTTGTTACGTACAAACAAGGATTGCAAGTAGATCGCCGGCTGAGGCAACAGTCACATAAGAGAGGATGATGTTATTGCACTTAGATGATTTTCATTAATATTTCCTATTTGAAGCCAGCTAATTTCGAGATTCAAGAGATGGTTAGCATACTTTCAGGGGAAGATTATTGTTCACATGTTTAACCATCTACATGTACCACTTGAGGGGAAGTGTTCACAAGTTGCTTATCTATAGAAGACCCCTATTTAATGATTACAAAAAGGGGAAGAAGACTATATGGTTTGCAGCGTATTTTAAAGTGGTGACATGTACAAGAAGATCTTATTTCAAGGGGAAGCTTTAAAGATTGTTTCATACATGAAGATTGTTTTGTAATATCAAATAAGGGAAGATTGTTGGGATTTTAAATTTAATGATTACAAAACCACATATGAAGAAAAGAAGAAAGATGAAACAACAAGGACTTAATGTGCAATATTAAGTTAGCTTCATATCAAAGCTAGGTTTTCTTGTAAACCCTAGCCTCTCTAGTATATAAAGAGAGGTAGGGTGAATAGTTTTATCATCCATCAATAGTTAGATCTCTCCAATGAGAGTCTAATAGTTAGCTTATTAGTTTGTGTAATAGTTAGTTATCTAGATAGCATAGTCGACTAATTAAAGTCGAATAGTTTATAGTTTATTAGTATGAATAAAGAAAACCTTGTGATAACATTGTTGTTCTTATTTGTTATTCTGCTGCGTGATCAATGTTATGATATTCTAGATGGGCAAAACGATCTATGAAGCCTACAATTAGGTCTTAACAATTAATCCTCCCCTAAACATGATTGTTGAACTTGTTTAACTTCATGTTTCTTCAGGTTAATCTTCTTAAATTCTTGGAGGATGTATCCAAACACTTTAACATATCTTGATCTTTCCTTTAAGCATTTTCCATCTGCATCAGCATCTCTAGCTATCCATCTTTAGCAACCTGTCTTTGCAGCAACACAGCTATATCTTTTTAGCAACAATCCAACTAAGTTGGCTTTGTAGTTTTTGGCAAACTACCAACCATAAACGGATTTGTTGTTCCTTTACCAGTAGCCACTTGCTCTGGGATAGTCAACTCTTTATTATAAAATCTGGTGAGTTGATTACCATACAGTTTTTGGTAAACTGTCAACCATCAACGGATTTAACTTGTCTTTACCAAATACCGTTTGCATTTGGACTAGCCAATGCTTTATTTTAATAACATGGTGCATTGATAAACCATATAGTTTTTAACAAACTATCAGCTATCAACAGATTTGATTAGTGTTTACCAAGAACTATTTAATCTTGGACTAGCCAACTCTTCACCATGAAGCAAGGTGAGTTGAAAACCCTATAATTTTTGGTAAATTGTCAACCATAATTGGATTTGAGAAGTCTTTACCGTAAGCCATTTGCTTATAGACTAGCCAGTTCTTATGTCTATTAAACATGGTGAACTGATGACCATTTGTTGTGTGATGGTTAGCCAACACTCAATCCCTTCTTATTTCCTCATGGCTTCCTAACTCATCAATTTGCTTTTGAATGAATCTTAAAAGATCATAAGCACTATCACTTTCAGTATCAACAACTAATTTCAAATCCATCATCTTCTCAAGAGTTTCTTTTATAAGTAGATATCTTCTTTCTGCTAACATAAACAACTCAGTATCATCTTCCAGTACTAAGATATGAACTCCACAGTTTCCATAAAAATTCCAACTCTTAAGAATCCATTCTTTTTGATTTTTCCAAAGATCACTATCTGTATTCTCTCCAAACACAGTCCTTAAATCTCCCCAAAGAATTAAATCAATACCTTTTGGAGTAGATTTATGAAACCTTTTCATTACTAAACTACATAGTTCCTCAAAATCCATCCTATCAAACCTTAGAACCATATCAGTAACAGTCTTGATCCATCTAGAGCTTCCATCAGATCTAAATATTCTATAGAAGATATGCTCCACTCCATGACTATCAAGGTGATAGAATTTTGACTCCCAATCGATAATTGGATATCTCTTGTCAAGAATTTCATAATCAAATTCTTCATCTTCATTTGGAACTATCTGCAGAAATGTCTTTAGATTCTTTTCTTCTTCAAGACCAGAGTCTGTCTTTTCCCTTTTAGACTTCTTTCTAGCTTTCATCTTGATGTAACCACTCTTTCTTTTCTTAGTACCTTCTTCTTCTTTAACCTTCTCCTTGACACTGTCATCCTTTGAAGATTCAATTTCTTTTTCATTCATCTTCTTGATCATTCTTTCATCTTTAGCAGACCCAATAGCAATGAAATCTTCATCTGACCTTTTTATCTTTTCATACAGAGCTTGTATTTCCTCAAACTTCTTACTTTTCAACTCAGAGTGTTTAAAGTTCCCCACATGCTTCAAGTAGGTCATCATTTGATTTCTTAATTGATTCTTTGTTGGTGGTCTATTCCTAATAGCTTCTGATCTCTGATGAGCAAGGAATCTTCTTTGAGCAACAATTGTGTCATGAAGGAATTTGGCTCTTTCTTCTATTGTAAATTGCTCTCTTTCTTACTCTTGAAACCTTTCAGCTAGAAGTCTATCAGCCTCAATTCTTGCTTTTATATCATCATAATTTCTTATGAGAGCATCATTTGTAGCTTGTTCTTCAGCCAACCTTTTTCTTTCCTCTTCACCTTCCTATTCTTATTGTACCTTTCTAGCCAATTCTTTATCCCCAGCGAGTTGTTTAAACTTCTTTTCAGCTTCAGGAATACCATTAGATTCACTGTCAGACTCATCTTCCTCTTCAATCTGCTTCTTCCCTTTATCTTTTGGATCAATCTTAGGAAGAGGTTTTAAAGTCAACAGAGATCTGGTTGAAGTAGGTCTAGGTCTCTCAGTATCTTTAACATCCTTAAGTTCTACTCCTTTTTTTTTTCTCTTGAAACTGCTTTGGCTTGGCTCATGTTGAGAAGTACTTGAGCAATAGTTTCATCATTACCAAATGGAGTAGTGGTTGTTGAAGGTGTTTAAGTATCGGTACCTTCATCAGTTTGAGCATCAGTACCTTCATTTGGTCTGTCGATACTTACTTCCTCCTTGTCAATACTAACTCTTGGTCTGTCAGTACTAACATTTGGTCTGTCAGTACTAACATTTGGTTTGTCAGTACTAATTTTTTCTTTGTTAGTACTAAATTTTTGCTAAGTAGTACTAAGTACATCTTTGGTACTAACTTCATCATCAGCAATCTCCTTCTTTTCACTAACTCTTGATCTTGTCCTCCCCTCATTATGAGCATTCTCAGACTCCATATAATCCACTGTATCATCAGCAAGCTCATCAAAAGCTAGATCTTTATGAACTGAAGGTTCAGCGTTGGCAGTTTTCCTCCCCTGTTTAGATACATACTCCTTTTGCATCTATTGTTTCTTTAAGGATTTCCTTGCTGCCAATCTGTCCTTCAAGGATAGACTCTTTAACCAGGCTTTGTGGTGTGCAATCACATGTTTGGCTTGCTTCTTTAGCTTCTTTATATGTGCCTTCAAGTGTTTAATTTGCTTGGCTTGATCTGTAACCTGTGAACACAAGGAGATACAAAGATCATATACACTTTGGAGTGTCATGTCACCCTCAGTGCTTGTAAGGGATCTATCACTGGATGACTGACCTCCATGATTCCCACTAGAAGTTTCTGGAATGGAATCAGGAATATTAGTAGTAGGTGAAGGTCTAGGTGATGGTCTAGGTGATGGGTCAGGCTGAGGCTCAACATTTGCTTCACTTGGGTGAGGAGGAGAGGGTGTAGGTTGTGGTGCAGATGGTCTCTCTGAAGTGGCACCCTCATCCTTAGTTGGTTGAACCAACATAGAAGCAAATAAAGGTGTGACTTTTCCTGAAAAATGTTTACCTTTTTTAACCATAAAAGAGAAAACTTTACTGGTCAAGGCATTTACAGGAAAATGGTCTAAAGGTACATGTACATTCAACAATTGTTTATCCAAAAAGATTGAAATAAAACGTGGATACATTACAAACTTCTTCTTTGCATCTAAGTGTCTAAGCATACCATCAAAAATTAATTTAGAAAAATTATATTTTTGATTAGATGTTAAGCAAATAACAACAGTGGCAATATTAGTGGGAATTTGATCCCAAGAAGTACTTTTTAAACTAAGACAGTGGTTCATTGTATGAAACAAAAACCTCCATTGGGGTGAAAACATTGCTTTGTTAAATGTCAAAATGGTTAAATCCCCTTCATACCCCATGAGCTGTATAGCATCAAATATAGCCTGATTTGGTAGAGAGTCTATCCCATCAGCATCATCAAAAAGAAGATCACTTCTTATTGATGCTTCAGAGATAGACACAGGCTTGCCAGCCCTTTTGGCAGTAATGTGCCTAACATTGTTGATTATTTTGGACTTAGCAGACATCCAAAACTGTTCAACAAATGTAGTAGAAACTACTGGACTTACAGTGAGAGCATGGTGAATGGAACTGCGCGTAAGAAAATCAATGATTTCATGAAACTCTGCATTCCCATCATTCTTCTCCAAATAAGCGACCATATTATGTTTAGGGCACGATTCAAGAACAGCCATGAGTGATGAATTGGTGAGCGTCGGTGAGTGAGAGATTAGGGCTTGTATGAATGAATAGTAATTGATAGAGATTTGCGTGAGTGAACTGTGAAATTGAGATGGATTTATATAGGTTTAGCAAACATAAGATGAAAGAAACCGTTTCAATTTACACTTTGTACCTTTGGCGGTATTTTCTTCAAAATCTCTATAGCGGTACTATCTTTGCCTAACGGTACTAACTTTGCACTGTCGGTACTAACTATTGACAAATAAAGAATGAGTAAGTTTGACAACATTAGTGCATCAGTACCATGTATATCTCTTCCCAATGACTGTCGAAAGCCCAAATAAACTTCTTTAAAAACATAACCATTACTGAAATCCTTCTACGTGAATAACATACAAACTCTACAACACATCCATTTGCCTTCCCTTAACTAATGCAGCTTAGGGATTGATCATCCCAATAGAAACAACCAAGAACTGAAACCTGCTGAAATCAAATGCCTTGGTTAAAAGATCAGCTACATTATCATCAGTGTGGATTTTGAGCACCTGTATAAGTTTCTTCTCATAAGCATCCCGTATGAAGTGGTGCCTAATTGCAATATGCTTTGTTTTGGAGTGATATACTGGATTCTTCACAATGCATATAGTACTTTCATTATCAATGTAGATTTTTGTGTTCATGAAATTGAACCCATAGTCTAACATTTGATTCTGAATCCATAAAACTTGCCCACAGCAATTTGCAGCAATACTCTGCCTCTGTAGTAGAAGTAGCCACAATTGTCTGCTTTTTGCATTGCCAAGAGACAAGTCTCCTGCCAAGAAATTAAAAACCTCCTGTTGTGGATTTCCTGTCAAGATTTGCTCCAGCATAGTCACTATCTGAGTAGGCTTCCAGGTCAAATGATGATACTCTAGGATACCAAAGGCCTAGTTTAGGTTTGCCTTTGAGATACCTAAAGATTCTCTTTACAGCATGTAGATGGGAGGTCTTTGGAGGGACCTGAAACCTAGAACAAGCACAGACTGCAAACATAATATCAGGCCTAGAAGCAGTCAAGTACATTAGAGAGCCAATCATGGATCTATAGAGATAAACATCCACATCACTAGCTTCATCATCCTTGACTAAGGGCTTCTGGGTCTCAATGGGTGTACTAGCAGTCTTGACATTGACAAAATCAAACTTCTTCAAGATTTCTGCAACATACTTATCCTGACTTATAAAGATACCATTTTCTTTCTGTTTGACTTATAATCTAAGAAAGAAGGCGAGTTCTCCTCTAGAGCTCATCTGAAATTTACTCTTCATTAATGCCTCAAATTCATCACACCAAGATCTCTTTGTAGAACCAAAAATAATATCATCCACATAAACTTGGACTAACATTATATCATTTTTGTCTTTCTTAATGAAGAGAGTCTTGTCAATGGTTCCTCTTTTGTATCCATTTTCAACAAGAAAGTAGATAAAGTAGCATACCAGGCTCTGGGAGCTTACCATAGAGAGCTTTTACTACTTTGTAGACCTTCTTAGGATACTTAGGATCTATAAAACCTGGAGGTTAAGACTCATATACCTCCTCATCAATTTTTCCATACAAGAAGGCACTTTTTACATCCATTTTATAGACTATGAATCCCATGTAAGATGCAAAGGCTAAAAAGATCCTAATGGCTTCAATTCTAGCCACATGAGCAAAAACCTCATCATAATCTATCCCTTCCTCTTGCCTATGTCCTTGAGCAACCAACCTTGCCTTATTTCTAACCACAATACCCCTTTCATCCTTCTTATTTCTGTAAACCCATTTAGTTCCAATTGCCTTCTTTCCATGAGGCAAATATACAAGAATCCAAACTTTTTGAATCTTGAATTGCAATAGCTCTTCCTATATAGCATCAACCCAAATTTCATCTTCAAGTGCTTCAAATATCTTCTTAGGTTCATTTTGAGACAAGAAACACGTAAATAAACAATGCTGGAAGTCCTTATGATTATTTCTTCTCTGCTTTTGAATATAACTTACAAAAGCATGGGCTCCAGAACTTTTATTCACCATGCTTCTCGTTTGAACTACTGATTTTGGATCTCCAAGAATAAGAGTTGAAGGATGAATGGAGTTTATCCTTGATGTGGGAATAGGACTAACATTCACAACAGTTTCTAAATTTGTGAAGTCAGCTACTGCACCCTCATCATCATAGGATGCATGGGTAAAAATACCATCAGTAGGATTCTCATAAATCTCCTCCAAAGGAGGTATTTCAGAATCATCGTGTTCAACATTGGTTAGATCAGAGAAGGATAATCCACTAGAAGGACTGGCAGTACTAACTGGTGTGCTAGCAGTATTAACTGTGTTAGTACCGCTAGGTTTAGCAGCTCCTGCTTGAGAAAGCAAATCCTCAGTATCTTTTTCAAACTCCTTTCTTAGTGCTTCAGCTGCATCATGAGCATCCTGTTCTTGTCGTTTAAGTCTTTTAAGCTCCTCTAAAAAGACTTGATCCTCCTTTTGTACTGGCTCCTCATTAGACTTTAAATCAGGATGTTGGTTGGATTCTTCTCCTGCATTTCTTGCTTTTGAGCTCTTGACTGTTAAAGAATAAGAAGACCATATTGGTAGTACAAAGTAGTCCTGAGCAGATTCATCTCCTTTTTTAGAATCACCTGTATCATTAACATCTTCTGTACATACATTATGATTACCTTCTTTTGGACCTGCATGTTTGTTAGCTTGATTCTTTGAACTTACTGGATGATAATTCATTGAATCAATTAAATAATCAAGATCAAACAGCTAAGTTGGTCCTTTCCCTGCAACATTTGGTTTATTTTCTAAAAAGTTTATGTGCAGGTTTTTTTCAACTCTCTTGGTTTCTAAATTGTATACCCTAAAAGCCTTGCTTTGTAGAGAATATCCCACTAAAAACCCTTCATCTGATTTCCCATCAAACTTGCCCAGGTGGTCAATGGTATTTAAGATGGTTACATGGCACCCAAAAGGCCTTATATAGCTTATGATTGGTATTTTACCAGTTACAAGTTCATAAGGTGTCTTCTTATGAGGCTTGGTCACTAATACCCTATTAAGGACATAACAAGCAGTACTAACTGCTTCAGCCTAAAAAGTGTTAGGTAAAAATGAATCAGCTAGCATAGTCCTAGCAGCCTCAATAAGGGTCCTGTTCTTTCTTTCAACAACTCCATTTTGTTTGGAGTTCTAGCATTATTGTATTCCCTCTTGATCCCTTTTGACCCACATAATTCAATGAAATCCCTGTTCTTAAATTATGTACCATTATCACATCTAATAGATTTAACTTTGTGATTTAATTGGTTTTCTACTTGTCTTATAAAGTCCTTAAGGATTACACTAGTTTCATCCTTAGTTCTTAAGAAAAACACCCAACTAAACCTGCTAAAATCATCAGTGATAACCAGGCAATAAGTCTTATGGTTTAAGCTCCTTACAGATGTAGGTCCAAATAAATCCATATGCAAAAGCTGTAAGGGCTGACTAATAGAGCTCACTGTTTTGGCCTTACAGGAAGCCTTGTGTTGCTTTCCTTTCTGACAAGCAACACAAGTATGGTCATTTTGAAAAATCTTTGAAGGTAAACCTCTTACAAGGTTTCCCTTTACAAGTTTGTTTAGGTTTTTAAAGTTAACATGACCCAACCTCCTATGTCATTTGTTAGATTCATCAATTATGGCCTTTGCAATCAAACAAGCTAAATCTCCTGAAGGAGCAATGTTCTCTAAATTGAAACTGTACATATTGTTTTGTTTGGGGATTTTAAGCATTATCTGATTTTCATCAGGTAACTTAAATTCAGAAGACAAAACAAGACATTCAGTGTCAGTGGAAAGAACCTTGTTCTTCTTGTCACACATCTGTGACATAGAAAAGAGATTGAAATGCTGTAGTTCTTTCACAAAGCATACATCTTCAAAATCTAACTTTCTTGTTTTTATTTTACCTTTGCCAGTTATATAACCTTTGCTTCCTCTAAAAATAACAGGGCCACCATTAAAATCTTGATATTCAGCAAGGTAGGCCTTGTTTCCAGTCATGTGCCTTGAACATCCACTATCAACAATTCCTTTATTCTGTAAAGCTCTGTGTAGATAATCCTGCACATCAAATAAAAGAGATTAGATTCTCTTAGGGACCTAAGCCTGTTTGGGCTTGAGTCTTCCTAGTGGATCTTTGAAAGTAGCACAGTTTCTTGGTCTAGATCCACCATTGTATTTGGAGACTTTGTTCCAGATGTGACCTTTTGGTCTCCAATTACAACCTGCTGAGGGCTTAACAACAGTTTCCCTTTTACCCCCAACAGCACTAACTGCATTTAGCTCAGCAGTATTAACTTTTTGATTTGAAGAATTTATTCTAAGGGCTGTTTTCATGTTCAATGGCTTTGCAAAAGTTGATCTTATAGGCTTAACAATATTAACTTTCCTAGCATTAGATGGTACTGTCTGTCTGTTGAAATTATGCCTAGCAGTACTAACATTATTAGTACCGCTAGCTCTAGCAGTATTAACTGGAATTTTGCCAGTTCTAGTTAGTACTCCTGTAGGAACAAATTAGTTTTGTTTATTCACTTTTTACACATTATTCCAAATTGGCCTGATTTCATTTTGACTAGACTTCTTGCTCATCCTATTGTTCAACTCAGCTTGTTTAGCCATTTGTTTTTCATGGAAATCACAATCTCTAATTAGATGACTAAGACTTCCACATACAAAACATGCTTTTGTAGTAAACCCATATCCCATACCTTTCTTGTCAACTTTAAGATTTTTACTATGTGTGTACTGATTCTTAATAGTTTCCCTAGGAGTTTTTACTTGCTTATTGGTACTAGCAAAACTAGGTTGTTCCTGTTCTTTTATAGGTATAGACACACAATCATCATCAGAATCTGACTTATACTCCTCAATGATAGGAGCATCAGACCAGACTTTTGGTTGACATACTACATTAGGTTCATTAACAACTGGTTCAGATACTAGTTCAGGTGTTTCTACACTAATGTTAGATTCACAAGTATCAAATTCACTGGTTTGGGTTTCAGATTCACTAGGTTGAGACTGTTTTAGACCATATGTAAATTGTGAATAATCTATTTCAATATCAGGTCCAGATGGCATGTAATTCCCTGTCATGGGTGGGGGTACAGCATGCATTCCTTCTGCTGTAACAAACCGATCATACAAAGGTTGATTTTCTAAATCACTTTCCTTATTCATAAATACACTTTGTAAAACTTCATTTTTATAACTCAAGATGCCATCATATCTGTGATCCCCATACCCAAGCCCAAATTTATCATTAGCACTCATCTGACTATTTTGCAAAAGACTAAGATTTTTAGAAGAGTTGTGCCATTTTTCTACTTTAGCTTTTAAATCTTCTTTTTCTTTTTGAGCTTCTGCCAATAGTTTCTTATGGTATGTTAGGACATCAGTTTTATCATCTAAGTCTATTTTCATAAACCTTATCTTTTCCTCATACCAAAGTTGACCTTGTTGATGAGCAACTATTTGTGCTTCAACTTTCTTTAAACCTTGAGTATATGCTTTTATTTCTATGCTTGCATCACTAAGTTGTTCTCTCTGTGCATCATACAGTTTTTTAAGTTTAGCATAAGACTCTTTACACTCTTTTGTACAAGAAATTACCTCTGTGTCTGAGCCTGAGCTGTTGCAAGCCATCAAAGCATAATCTTCCTCCTCTTCTGAGTGAGTGGTCCAATCTACACCTTCTCCATCAATAGTCACCAATGCTTTGGAGTCCTCCTGTTTACCAGTTCTTCTCCCATCCTTATTTCCAGAGTTCTAAGCATCTCTTCTCTTGCCATCTTGAGTTCCCTTGTTTCTGCATTCCCTAGCAAAATGCCCTGACTTGTGGCAATTATAGCACTCGACCTTGGTTTTATCAAAACCAACTGGTTCCTTGGCATCAAATTGTAGCTTTCTTCCTGTCTTTTTGTAGAACTTTTTCATTCTCATTGATATCATGGCCACCTGCCATTTCAAGTCCATTTCTTCTAAGTCAAATTCATCAAGCTGTTCCAAATCCTCATGATCCAATTGAGGGCAACTGGATTGATTTGAAAGTAAGGAATATGATGAGGTTTGTTCATATTGTGAGTTTAGATCAGAAGAATTTGAAACACCATAAGCGATACTAACATTATTAGTACTGCTAGTGTTCTCTGACACGAATGCTACATTTTGTATGCTAGAGGATGATGCAGTAGAGCCTTTAACATCAGATTCAAAGACTCTAAGGTTTTTATACAAATCATCAAAGCTGAGACTATCCACCCCTTGCTTGGTTCTCATGACTAAGGAAACTTGAGACTAGGCAGAAGGTAGAGATCTAAGAAATTTCTGATTTGCATCCTCAGTAGATACACCTGCTCCATGAATCTCCAATTAACTCAGTAGACTTTGAAATCTGTCATAGCCTTTATGTAGTCCTTCTGAGTTTGATACAGAGAAGCCTTCAAACTGTTGCTTTAGGATATACTTTTGCATCTTCTTTGACTCATCATTCCCACCAAATCTAGATTTGATGGCTTCCCACATTTCTTTAGCATCAGTCATCTTGTGAAATTTTGCTAGATGATCTTTTGGTAAAGCCATAAGCAAGGTGGTCCTTGCTTTTCTTTCTCTTTCTCTGGCTAAAATTTCTTCAGCAGTCCTTGGAGGCAGCACCTTGATTTGTCCTTGTGTATCTGTAGTAATTGATACAGGACCATTTCCATTCTGTATAACTTCCCAGATAGGATAGTCTGTATGGGCTAAATAATGTTCCATTTTCATGGCCCATATATCATATTCTCCTTTCTTGAGAATAGGAAGTTTGATGGTTGAAACTGTGTGAGGAGTTTGTTGCTGTGTAGGTGTTTGTGATGGTGGAGGTGTCGGTGGTGTTGGAATGTCATCTTGTGATCCAGACATTTTAATTGCTTTGTTTGAGGTAAAGGTTTATAACAGCTTTCTTTTGGTTTTATTCTTCTTACTCAGAGTTTCTCACAGGTTCTGATACCACTTGTGAGTCCTAAACTGAATAGATCTTTGCAGCCTTATAAGGGTGATAGCCAACTTGTATAAATACAGATTGACTAAAGAGAAAACACTAACTGTGAATACGTATTGTATATGCGGAATCTACACAATAGTATTAAGAAGAACAATGAACAACTAATAATGATTTATATTAATTTGTTGAAGTGATTACAGATTACTAACTATGAGATATGTTTTATGAGATGAGAATCTTGTGTTTGTATTGTGTATATATCTCCTAATGCCATAGGGTTCCTTTTATAGACCAAGGATAAACCCTAACAGGCTTACAAAACGCTAAAAGATAATGCATATCTTTTCCTACTTTATCTCATACATATCTCTCAAACGGTACTAACTAATTTCTACTAACAGTACTAACTATCTGAGCAGTACTAACACTTTGTACTGTCAGTACTAAGTATAACTATCAGTACTAAGTATATATACCTAACGGTACTAAGTTAGGAAAACATAATTCCCAACATCTAAGCCTAGCAGTACTAACTTTGCCCAGCAGTAGTAAGATATGCATGGCAGTACTAACTTAATACTGGCAGTATTAAGTTTATGCCAAGCAGTATCAACTACATTCTTGTTCCAGCAAGCATTCTCATGACCAATGTAGATTCTCACAATCTCTCTTTTTGTTTTTATGCTCACAAAATCTCTCAATTCTTTTACTCACTTACCACTCTGTATGTTTTTCATTTACACACATCTCTATTTCTGTTTTTAAACTCACCACATCTCTCTATTCTTTTTGCTCACCAATTCACACATTTTTGTACAAATTCCATCAATTCCATAAGTTTCATGATGTCCTCCCCACTTCCAAGTGTGTTAACTCTTGAGAGAGGTGGGTTGATACAGTGTATACACACACGTATTTATTGTCACCTAACTAAAATACAATTCACCCTTGGTGAAAGAGCGAAAGGCTTAGCGAGAGACAAAATACGTGATTCCGGAAGGTTTTTGTTTTTCCGGGTCGTTTCCCAACGAGGTGTGAATTTGAAGATCAAGAATCGTTTTGAGATTGCGTGAATGAATGAAAAAAGATTGGATTGGATTCTATTTCTACAATTAAAAATGCAAAAACAAGTAAAAGAAACCTAAAAACGAAAGTAATTTAAATTAAAACATAAAACGAGAACGTAAAAACGTGACTTAAAAACCTAAATTTATCAGAATTAACCCTAAAATGATTTTTTTTACTTTTAATAGACTCTAATTAACTAAAAAGTAAGATTAAAGAAAACTAGAACAAAAACGGAAGTGTTTAAAGCTAAAAACGCGAAGAAAACGAGAACGAGATTCGATCACATCCTTTAAAAAACAAAATTTTGCAAATTTAACCCTACGAATGTAAATCTATCTTTCCTAGGAACTATATGATAAAAGAAAATTTTCTAAAAAAGAATTATATTTTTTTGATTTTTAATTTATTTATTATGAATTAATTAAGATTTTAATCTAATTAAATTATAAAAAAATACTAAACGATTTTATAAAATTCTAGAAAAATTACAGAAAGTAGCTAAAGTTATGAGGAATCTATAAAAAATAAGCTTACACAAACAACTTATCTATATAAGCTTTTAAAATTCTAAAACAAAATATAAGCAATTTAGGCCAAAAAGCCCTTAAGACCAAATGCAACCCAAGGTCTAACGGAAAAGACCCAAGGGCGCAAATGGTTAAGGTGTATGGCAGTTATGGTTGAGGTCTCGAGTTCGAGTCCTCCCACTACGGCCAACACCTTACCATTTTTTTTGCTAAATCTATTTTTGAAAAATCTAACTCAAGCTAAATTAAGCAATTTTTGAAAAGACACTTTTTATAGAAACTACAAATAAGCATAGAAATAAGCTAACAAATAGACAGAATGGCTTAAATAAGTCTAAGTTACTTTTGGCTTAAACCATTTGGCTTTTAAGACTTATTAAGCAACTGAGAGGCAAAATAAGCTACACTCAAACTTAACTAAACCTAATAAGCAAATGCAGACTTAATAAGAAACTTTGAATGAAAAATAAGCTAGAAAAAGCTAATAAGCTATCTGACTTAAACTTGTTTACAAAACAGACAAATAGGTAACTTTGAGCTTATTTTTAAGCTATTAGATAGATCCTTATTGCTTTTTGACTTACAATTCCTAAAAGCTTATCCTATAAGCTATCTAAAACATTAATCAGAAAGCATTTTGAAATAAAAATAAGCTATGAAAAAGATAGTTGAAAAAGCTAGTTATTCAGTTCTATTTTTTAAGTTTAACTAAAACTGTTTGCTTTTTAATCTAAATAAGCTTAAGAAAATGAAAATGAGCTTAAAGCAGACAACTACATATATCTAATAAGCAGTCCTAAGCACAATTTAAGCAATTCAAACAGCTGAATTACTCAAATAAGCCAATGAGCTATATGGCTCATAAGTGTTACCCAAACAGTCAAAAGGGCAACTTTGGGCTTATTTTTAAGCCTGAAGAAGGATCCTTATGGCTGAATGGCTATTGCCACTGAAAAGCTTTTCTATCAAGCTACTTAAATCTATAATCAAAAAGGATTTTGAAATTAAGCTAGGCAATGAAAAAGCTTATTGAAAAGGCTTCTCTACTCAGCTCATACTGAGTTTTGATTTGAAGGAACAAGTGGTTTATTGCAGACCACTTTTTAAGCTAGCTTAAGCTAATGTAAGGGCTTAAAAAGCTCAAACGGATTAAGCTTGGCCCCTAATGAGCTTATGCACCCAATTTTAGACCTTAACAACTACTATAGCTTATCTAATTTCTAGCTTAAAAAGAGAACTTTTATGTCTTAAACTGATTTTTTTGACAGATTTTAATTAAAGACAAGTGACTAATGCATACTTATAAGAACCTTATTCTACTGCATTATAACATCAAAACAAGAAAATAATTGACACTAACAAGAATTTAATCAAACTCAAACAAATTAGCTATGTATTAATCCTAATTACCACAGATTCTAAGATATAGCTACAACAATCCTTAAGTTTGATTTTTAAACTATGAAAACAAAATAAAACTAATTATAATGACTTGATTCAGATTATCAAAGTTCACTTAGTCACCCATAGGTTTTTTTTAAACCCAATTTGACCCATTTTGGGTCTTAACCCAAACACCCCTTTATAATCTAAAAATCTAAATTTTAAACTAAACAGGCTTAATTAGGCTTAGGAATTTATAAAACAGATAAAAGTTAATATATTAAAACACAAATAAGCAAAAGCTATAAAGAAATAAGCACTTAATCAGAAAATAAGCTAATGAGCAGTATTAACTATAACTATAAGCAGTTTTAACTAAAACTTGAATTTAACTAGTTATAATGTTTTATAATGCAAATTTAAGACATATTAAGCTGACAAGAGGCAAAATAAATCATTAATAAGCAATTAAACAGTAACTAGAGTTATGAAACAGACAATTAAGTTAACCTTGGTCCTTATGCTTACACAGAAGTATTCAAGAGCTCAAATGAGCTTCTGTGGCAACCAGTTATGCCCTTAAGCCTATCCATGATTTGGCTTATTTACCCAATGAGCTCAAAACCACAATATAAGAACATCACCCTTTTACATAAGATATTGAGGATAAAACTGAATTTTATTAAACCTTGTAAAGATTACAACTAAAAACAAGTTTATAACATTAAAAAGGATAGCTTAAACTGAAAATTACATAAATAAGCTTTAAAACTTATAATGCCTAAGTTACACTAGTTTATAACTAGATCCCTCTCTCTGTGTCTTTGGCCTCCCTTTTATAGCCTTCACTTGAGCTTCCTTGTCGACATCACCAGTGATTACACACCCTTGATTTAAATCCAAAAATTTGAGCCCTTGATTACATCACCACGTCATCCCACTTAGGAGTGCTTTTGGTATTGCCCATGATTTCAAGGGTGGTGTCGAGTTGGTTGTGATGGTGGGATGTTAGTGGGGTTGGTGGATGGGTGCATTGGTTTTACCCTGGTGAAGGTTGCAGGGTGAATTGTGGAAGACAGTGAATAGTAACAATGGCGGGTAATTTAATTTTAACTGGGTAAGGACGACGGGTGTAAAGGGTTTTGGGGCAAAAGGGGTGAAAGTGTAAATTTATGTGACAGTTTAACCCCTTGGAATGCAAACATGTTTGCACCGTTAGTCCCTAAGGACTAACGGTGAAAAATCTATAAGCGTTAACAGGCTTAACTCTGTTAAATGGGGTATTGGGCTAAAGAATGGGCTTGGGCCATTGGTTGACCAGGCTTTGACTTGGTTGACTTTGGGCTTTATAAGTGTAATAAATAGCTTGTTGGGCTGACCCGGCCCAACAATTCGGGTACGGGTTGGCCCAATAAGATATTTATATCGTTGGCTTCGTTTTTTCGCGCTCTTTCCAAATTCGTGCTTGGTTTTATCCGTCTCGACTCTGTTTTCGTCCTTTAGTGAATTTCTGGTACCTGCACAGTATACAAAGCAAAACGAACGTATATTTGGCATTTTTTCGTCCGTTTTTAGTTATTTAAGCGCGTTTTATAGGGTCAAAGGTATGTGTAATTAAACACATACCAAAATCCCCCATACTAAAGTATTGCCGTGTCCTCACGCAATGGAATAAATCAAAGCTTAGAAAACTAAAAATTTCAACCCCCTTAAATTAAACATCCTGAAAAGTAGCAAAGTGTAAAATTAAAAGGGATTAAGAAATTACTAGCTTTAAAACACCTCTCGTTTTTACCATTTTCTTTCACACACTAACTATTATATACAACATGCTTGACTTTTAGAATAACTTTCGGGATCACTGAATAAGAAACACTCGTTACTAAGGTGTCCAAGAAGGATAAGTTCATCGTCCCTGATTTTTCACTAGCCCAAACTAAACATGGAAACAAAATCACCGTTAAATACAAGTTAAGATGCTAACACTACTCATATTTGCAATTTGTGTAAGCCTAGACCAACTTTTCACTCTCGATGGACAATTATCAATTAACGTGCGTGTGCTCATTTCAAATTTTGACCATCCAATTGACATTTTAAGAAAGTTGTGATCCTTCTAAATGTAACATTCTACTCCAGAATTATGATTTTGAAGGCGAGATCATCCCATGTAGTGACTTTCATCTCGGTACATCCCAACCTTTCGGCTAAGTGACCAGGCTTTTGACACCTCACAGAGACTAGTATCGAGATTCACAGACCTTCAGTTTCAAAAACTCTTGGACATCTCGTTAAATAACAATTCATTAAAAAAATCACAACTAAAAACGAATTAGTCTTAGTTTAAAAGCATATTTAAATTTAAGAAAAAGAGATTTTCCCTATTTTTTATTTTCACATATACACAGCTATACTTATTTCAGCAACAACAATCTTTAACTTTTTAGAAGGCTGCAACATCGGTTGTGAGCCGGCAAGATGCAGCAAACTTTTATCAGTCTTGGATTACATACTATGGGCTTTATTTAGAAGGCTACAACATCAGTTGTGAGCCGGCAAGATGCATCAAACTTTTATCAGCCCACATTTTATATTATCGGTGCTGTTTTTTTTATACCATGATATAGAGAAAGATTCTATTTAGAAAATTTAAGTATAAATTTAAACTAAGACTGAAAAGTTTAAAAATATTGATATAAATAGAACTTTTATGTGATAAACCACTATCTTGTCTAATTTCTGAAAAGATCACGTATATTAGTCCGGTTAGAAGCTTCGGGGAGGAAAAGCCACAAATCACACTTATGAGCTCTTAAGATTTCCAAATAATCCTTGTTTAGCATCCAACTTATTTTTAACATTATCATTTTTTGTTCTTCGCAGATCGAAAATCTACGAAATGCTTAGTCTAACGTTAAGGGGTAGGCTAGAGCGAAAAAGCTCGATCAAGTCAAAAATTATTCTAATTCTCACTAGCAGGAAAAACATAAAACAAAACATTTAAAATATTTTTGATTTTTTTTTTGGTATTTTGGTGGTAAAAAAACAGGATTACGTGAAAACAACAACTACAGGCTTAATCAAATCGACAGATCCCCCCATACTAGAACTACACATTGTCCTCAATGTGGGTATGTCGCCCCCACATTAATTTCACTGCATAATCCTAAAATGAAAGGGTCTCTATGTAAATCTAAGCCGTTTATGAAGTATGCTTATAAGATAAACGTTAGTCAATAGGATATCGGTCTTCATAAGCTTGCAAAGGACAAAAACAGGAGTATGGAATTCTTCACAAACCTGGGTAATCCTGCACACAAGAAACAAACAAACTACAAAACAAAAGAGAAATGGAGGAGGCGAGCCTCCTCACGTCACACAATTAGAAATACAAACTTAAAAGGATAAGCATGGGTTGCCACCCATGAAACGCTTTGTTTAACGTCACTTAGCTTGAATCTTCCCCGTATTTAGTTGTCTATGGGGAGGGTTTGGAGATCTAGGACAACCATTGGTTGAATGTCCTCTCTAAAGTAGTGCTTTAATCTATGACCATTCACCTTGAAGTTTGGCCTGTCGGGTTGAGATAACTCGACGGTGCCATATGGAAATACTTAGGTAATTGTGAATGGTCCAGTCTAGCGGGTCTTAAGCTTGCTTAAGAAAATTTTCAATCTTGAATTAAAAAAAAGGACTCGATCACCAACGTTAAAAACGTGATTTTTTATTTTGGAGTCATGGATCCTCTTTGTTTTCTCTTTATAGATCAAAGAGTTCTCATAGGCCTGATCACGAAGTTCATTTAATTCATTCATCTAAACTTTTTTGTGATCACTCGCGGTCAAAAGGTCATAATTGCAATGCTTTAAAGCCCAATAGGCCTTATGCTCTAGTTCGATCGGAAGATGACAGGCCTTTCTGTACACGAGTTTATAAGGAGTGCACCCGATGGGTGTTTTAAAAGTTGTACGAAAGGCCCATAAGGCGTCATCTAATTTATCAGACCAGGAAGCACGGTGTTCGCCTATGGTCCTTTCTAGAATTCGTTTCAAACCACGATTGGAGACCTCAACTTGTCCACTTGTTTGTGGGTGATATGCGGTGGAGAGACGGTGAGTGACTCTGTATTTAAGCATGACCTTTGCAAACTGGTCATTGCCAAAATGGGTACCGCGATCACTAATGATAGCACGAGGAGTCCCAAATCAGGCGAAGAGAGATTTTAGGAATTTGTAAATGACTCGTGCGTCATTGGTGGGGAGCGCTTTTGCTTCAACCCATTTTGACAAGTAATCAACTGCCACGAGTATATATTTGTTCCCTCAAGAAGACGGGAACGGCCCCATGAAATCGATGCCTTATACGTCAAAGATCTCGCATACTTGAATTGCATTTTGAGGCATTTCATCACGTTGCGAGATTTTTCCTTAACGTTGACAAGAGTCACAAGATTTGACCAAGTCATGGGCATCACGGTAAATTGTGGGCCAATAGAAACCAGAGTCAAACACCTTCTTGGCGGTGTAGTTCGGGCCATGATGTCCCCCGGTGGGTCCATTGTGGCAAGCTTTAAGAATATCAACGGCTTCTTGGCCGTGAACACACCGTCGGATGACTTGATCCGCATAAATTTTGAATAGCAATGGGTCATCCCAAAAATAATGCTTCACATCTTTGAAAAATTTGTTCTTTTTCTGGGATGTCATTCCTTTAATCACAAAATTACCTGCATGGTAGTTTGAAAAATCAGCAAACCATGGGGTATTATCATCACGACGAAAAGCAACCGCACCAAGATTTTCAAGATGAAATGTTTTAGTAATTTCCTTTTTCTCGAGCTTATCTTGATGAGGATTCTCAAGTCTAGAAAGATGATCAGCGGCTAGATTTTCTGCTCCTTTTTTATCACGAATGATAACATCAAATTCTTGTAGCAGAAGAATCCACCGTAGCAACCTCGGCTTAGCATCTTGCTTAGCAAGCAGATACTTGAGGGCTGAGTGATCAGTATACACTATGCTTTTGGACAAGACAAGATATGGACGGAATTTCTCAAAATCGTACACTACGACAAGTAATTCTTTTTCCGTTGTAGTGTAATGTGCTTGAGCTTCGGTCATGGTTTTGCTAGCATAGTGTATCGGCTGGAAGTGCTTGGCTTTTCTTTGCCCCAGGACTGCTCCAATTGCAAAATCACATGCATCACACATGATTTCGAAGGGCAAATCCCAGTCTGGGGCAATCTGTATTGGAGCCTCGGTCAATTTCTTCTTAAGTGTATTTAATGATTCAATACACTCTTTAGAGAAGAAGAACATAGTCTCTTTTTTGAGAAGGTGGGTCATGGGATGGGCGATTTTTGAGAAATCTTAAATGAATCGTCGGTAGAACCTGGCATGCCTAAGAAAACTGCGGACACCTCTTACAGAAGTCAGATGAGGGAGTTTAGCTATAACGTCAACTTTAGTACGGTCGACCTCAATTCTAGAATTAGATATTTTGTGTCCAAGAACGATGCCTTCTTTTACCATAAAATGGCTTTTCTCCTAATTTAGAACCAGATTGGTGTCTTCACACCGTTTTAGCATTTTTTTTTCTAAATAGGATAGGCATGTAGAGAAGGAATCCCCAAAGACCGAGAAGTCATCCATGAAGACTTCCATCATCTTTTCGATCATGTCATGAAAAATAGCCATCATACACCTTTGGAACGTGCCTAGAGCATTTCATAGGCCGAAAGGTATGTGATGGTAGGCAAATGTTCTGTAAGGACAAGTGAATGTGGTCTTTTCTTGGTCCTCCAGGTCAATAGGGATCTGAAAGTAATTGGAAAATCCATCCAAGAGGCAATAATATTCGTTTCTGGCTAATCGTTCAAGCATTTGATCCATAAAGGGTAATGGGAAATGATCTTTCTGGGTGGCATCATTTAACTTACGGTAGTCAATGCATACCCGCCACTCGGTAACAAGTCGAGTTGGAATCAACTCATTATCATCATTAGTTACGACGGTAATTCCACCTTTCTTTGGCACACAATGAACATGGCTAACCCATAAGCTATCAGAGATAGGATATATCAATCCTGCATTAAGAAGTTTGATAACTTCTTGTTTAATAACCTCATGAATTTTTAGGTTAACTCGTCTTTGATGTTGTATTTCCGGTTTTGAGTCATCTTCCATAAGAATTTTGTGGGTACAAAATTGTAGGTCGATACCCTTGATGTCAGAGATGTTCCAAGTGATGGCTCGCTTATGTGACTTCAAAACCTTAAGGAGGCGGTCTTTCTCCTCATCTTTTAGGTCTTTAGCGATTATGACAGGTAATTTATCATTACCCTCAAAAAACGCATACTCAAGATGGGATGGTAAGTCTTTGAGCTCAACAATGGGAGGTTGATCAATAGAAGATTTTTCATTTGTAGGTTCAATGACTTTAAGTTCTTGTGGAGGGAGAGGTGGTGATGATGGATTATCATTTAGAAATTCTTCAAGAAGAAGAATGTCTCCCTTCGAATCATAATAAAAGTCATCAACTCCCAATGATATTGGCTCATCTTTTGTAGCTAGGAAAGCATTGGTTTCCTCAAGTAGAAAATCACTATCCCCGAATAGAGTGAGGATAGGTGGAGTGGTGGATAATATCGGTTCAGTAGATGGAGTGGGATTACCACTTACAGAAAATCCAAAAACTTCTTGAACATACTCCTCACAAGTGACGTCTATGACATCGATTCTGTGAACTGATATGTCATCATATTTAGAGGAGTATCTCATGGTATAATCAAGATTGAATGATACGGCTTCATTATTGACACGGAGAGTTAATTCACTGCCGTAAACATCAATCAGGGCACGTCCAATCTTTAAAAAGGATCGCCCGAGAATAAGAGGTTTTCGAGGATCAGCATCAAAGTCAACGACTACAAAGTCGGCCGGAAAATGGAATTTTCCCACTTTAACGAAGACATCTTCGGCTACACCGACCGATTGAGAAATTGATCGGTCTGCAAGTTCGAGAGTCATGCAAGTAGGAGTCAGTTCTGGAAGGGAGAGTTTCTTCCACACAGATAATGGCATAAGATTTATGTTAGCGCCGAGATCGGCCAAGGCAAAGCACTCAGCCATTCCTGGAAAATCACACGGGATGAGAAATTTGACGGGATCTCTAAGTTTTTCAGGTAACTTTTTTAGGAGAACCGCCGAACAATGCTCATTCAATGGTGTTTTTGCCAATTCAAATAATTTTTCCTTATTCGTCAAGAGACTCTTAATGGTTGAGGCAAATTTAGGCATGAGGATCAGAGCATCTGCGAAGCTGATGTCGAAGTGCAAATCTTGGAAGATTTGGAAGAACTTCTCCATTTGGTTGCTAGCATTTTCGCGTTGCTTTTAGTCATTAAGTCTTGATGGATAAGGAATCGATGGTTTTGGGTTAGGCTTTGGATTTTTAACGGGAGCATCAACTGGCTTAATAATTGGAGCAACAATGGGCTCAATAACCGAAGGAATGACTGGTTCAGGATTTTGCACATGAGTTTCAGCTTGGATAACCGGAGGTTTGATGTCTTTGGTACTTCCATTATCAGTAGGAGGTACCGTGTCCTTTGTCACCTCGGTTTCATGTTCCATTACTTTAGGAGAAAAAGTAGTAGGAATCGTGGCTCCGTTATATGCAACTCCGCTTCGGGTTGTGATACCTTTCAAATCTTCCCTCGGGTTATTAACGGTGTTACTCGGGAGTGTTCCTGAACCTAAGGGTGAAGCGGTATTCATTTGCATGAATTGACCAAACATATTCTTAAGCTCGATATTAGAGTTGGTCAATGAGGTCATGTTAGTTTGCATATTTTTCAGAATGGCATCATTTGCCTTCATGTAGTTTGTGAACTCAGTAGCAATCATGACTTGTGGTTGAGGAACTGAGGGTTGATGAATCAGAGCTTAGTAACCCGGGGCTTGATGAGCTGGTGCTTGATAAGCCGGAGGTGGGTTTTGAACATGATTAGCTCCTTGGAAAAATTGGTTTCTTCCTTGGTTATTTCCCTGGTAGTTTCCTTGGTGGTTTTGATAGCTTCAGTTTTGATTTTGATTAAACCCCGGTGGTCCGAGATAATTGTCCGAATGATAGATAAGTAGATTGCGGTTACCTTGAGGTTGGTAAGAATTACTACCTTGATTAAAGGTTCTCGCAGCATATACACTCTGAGTTAGGCCAACAGTGGCCGAACAATTGTTATAAGTATGTGGACCACCACAAGTTTCACAGCTAGGAGTAACTACTTTTGCTTGTTGGTTTGTTTGAAGCATTCTCATTAGGCTCTTGTTAATTTCTGCCATTTCAGCTTTAAGTGCTGAAATTTCTAGATCGAAAGAAGTGATTGAACTAGATGACTCACCCCTTTGAGCGGAAGTATCCCAATCATTGTCATGAGTGGTTATATTTTTGATTAGATCATAACACTCTTCGGGTCGCCTTTTCATAACGGTCCCGCCCGCAGCAGAATTGATGGTATCTCGATGTCTTAAAGTTAACCCGTTATAGAAGGTATCTATTTGAGTAACGGGTAGCATGTTGTGATTAGGACAATGATCAATCGAAAGCTTATAACATTCCCATGCTTCGAATAACGACTCATCAGGACGTTGATAGAAATTAGTGATTTCATTTCTCAACTTCGTCACCATGGAGGGTGGAAAGTACTTTCCGAGAAACATTTTAGCCATTTGCTCAAATGTGGTGATAGAATTCCTTGGCAAACGATCAAACCAAGCGGTGGCATGATGTGTCAAGGAGTGAGGAAAGAGATACAGCCGAATGGTGTCATCGGTAACCCCATTCACTTTGATGCTTTGAGTGACATGCAAACATTTGTCCAGATGTTTGTTAGCATCGTCACCCGGTAACCCGTGAAATTGGCAAGAGTTTTGGACTTGTTGAATCATATCATTCTTTAGTCTAAAATTGGTTACCCGAATATTTATCGGGGCAATTGGTCCGCCTCGACCATTCAAAGTTGGCTGACACAAATCCTCCATCGTTCGTAGATCGGGAGCTGGCTCATTAGGTCTCACCACCGGAGGTGGAACTTGATTTTGAGGAATAGGAATCACATGAGGTGGTACTTGAACTGGATTACCACCCAATGGTGGGGGCATAGGTCCCAAAGGTATCTGGTTGCTCATATTTACTTCTTCAAAGTCTTGTAAAAGTGAGCGAGATCTTTGATGAACAATTCTCTCGGGATCTGAAAGTGGTGATACAAGATCGTTTAAAGAAGAACGAGTGTTCATTCACTAAAAAATTATTATTTTTGCTATTTTTGGTTTTTTTGGTTTTTTATACACAACAAATTTTACAAAATGAGATCGAAAATTTAAACCAATAATCCACTTGTTTCACGGTAGCTCTTTACCAGAAAAACGTAATCGTTAATCCAATAAAGGTGAGCCGTATTTCACAAGAGACACAAAGGCAAGTTTTAATCTTTTGTTCAGAAACTTATTGAATGATAATACTTCAATTGAAAGTATTATTTGTTGGTGTTCTTTTACCAACTTTATGATTTTTTATTTTTTTATTTATCTGATAATTATAATAAAAGAAATTGAAAAATATTTTTGTATTTTTGTATTTTTTGTATTTTATATATTTATATAATAGAAGAAAATATTAACAAACGGAAATGACTTCACAAGGAAGGGTCTTTAAACAGAAATCTTCAAACAACAAACGATAGTCGTGCACACCTCTCTGGCAGCGGCGCCAAAAGTTGATACAGTGTATACACACACGTATTTATTGTCACCTCACTAAAGACAATTCACCCTTGGTGAAAGAGCGAAAGGCTTAGCGAGAGACAAAATACGTGATTCCGGAAGGTTTTTGTTATTCTGGGTCGTTTCCCAACGAGGTGTGAATTTGAAGATCGAGAATCGTTTTGAGATTGCGTGAATGAATGATCAAAGATTGGATTGGATTCTATTTCTATAATTAAAAATGCAAAAACAAGTAAAAGAAACCTAAAAACGAAAGTAATTTAAATTAAAACATAAAACGGGAACGTAAAAACGTGACTTAAAAACCTAAATTTATCATAATTAACCCTAAAATGGTTTTTTCACTTTTAATAGACTCTAATTAACTAAAAAGTAAGATTAAAGAAAACTAGAACAAAAACGGAAGTGTTTAAAGCTAAAAACGCGAAGAAAACGAGAACGGGATTCGATCCTGTTATTTAAAAAACAAAATTTTGCAAATTTAACCCTACGAATGTAAATCTATTTTTCCTAGGAACTATATGATAAAAGAAAATTTTTTAAACAAGAATTATATTTTTTTTGATTTTTAATTTATTTATTATGAATTAATTAAGATTTTAATCTAATTAAATTATAAAAAATACTAAACGATTTTATAAAATTCTAGAAAAATTAGAGAAAGTAGCTAAAGTTATGAGGAATCTATAAAAAATAAGCTTGCACAAATAGCTTATCTATATAAGCTGTTAAAAATTCTAAAACAGCTTATAAGCTATTTGGGCCAAAAAGCCCTTAAGACCAAATGCAACCCAAGGTCTAACGGAAAAGACCCAAGGGCGCAAATGGTTAAGGTGTATGGCAGTTATGGTTGAGGTCTCGAGTTCGAGTCCTCCCACTACGGCCAACACCTTACCATTTTTATTTTGCTAAATTTATTTTTGAAAAATCTAACTTAAGCTAAATTAAGCAATTTTTGAAAAGACACTTTTTATAGAAACTACAAATAAGCACAGAAATAAGCTAACAAACAGACAGAATGGCTTAAATAAGTCTAAGTTACTTTTGGCTTAAACCATTTGGCTTTTAAGACTTATTAAGCAACTGAGAGGCAAGATAAGCTACACTCAAACTTAACTAAACCTAATAAGTAAATGCAGACTTAATAAGCAACTTTGAATGAAAAATAAGCTAGAAAAAGCTAATAAGCTATCTGACATAAACTTGTTTACAAAACAAACAAATAGGTAACTTTGAGCTTATTTTTAAGCTATTAGATAGATCCTTATTGCTTTTTGACTTACAATTCCTGAAAGCTTATCCTATAAGCTATCTAAAACATTAATCAAAAAGCATTTTGAAATAAAAATAAGCTATGAAAAAGCTAGTTATTCAGTTCTATTTTTTAGGTTTAACTAAAACTATTTGCTTTTTAATCTAAATAATCTTAAGAAAATGGAAATGAGCTTAAAGCAGACAACTACATATATCTAATAAGCAGTCCTAAGCATAATTTAAGCAATTCAAACAGCTGAATTACTCAAATAAGCCAATGAGCTATATGGCTCATAAGTGTTACCCAAACAGTCAAAAGGGCAACTTTGGGATTATTTTTAAGCCTGAAGGAGGATCCTTATGGATGAATGGCTATTGCCACTGAAAAGCTTTTCTATCAAGCTACTTAAATCTATAATCAAAAAGGATTTTGAAATTAAGCTAGGCAATGAAAAAGCTTATTGAAAAGGCTTCTCTACTCAGATCATACTGAGTTTTGATTTGAAGGAACAAGTGGTTTATTGTAGACCACTTTTTAAGCTAGCTTAAGCTAATGTAAGGGCTTAAAAAGCTCAAACGAATTAAGCTTGGCCCCTAATGAGCTTATGCACCCAATTTTAGAGCTTAACAACTACTATAGCTTATCTAATTTCTAGCTTAAAAAGAGAACTTTTATGGCTTAAACTGATTTTTTTGACATATTTTAATTAAAGACAAGTGATGTTAGCCTTAATTATATTAAGTCAAACAAGAATGTTATCGGTCTTAGAAAGTCAAACTAGGTCTTGTATTGTAATAGGCTAGTCGGGTTCAACGGGCTTGGATTGTAATCTAATATTGTCTGTGTTTCGGACTCAAAGCCCAAGTTAAACCAATCCCGGCCCGTTTAGAAAGCCCAAGTGCCAAGATAGCAAGGCATGGGTATAAAATCCCTTCACCAAGTTTGGTGAAGGGTGTTGGTTACATTTCATTTCACTTGTAATCCTCCAAACTCTCTCTAATCTAATATTCTCTTTGTTTCTCTCTCAACTTTCTCTCTCTAAGATTTCTTAATTCTAGCATTTTGGTAAAGATCATAGTTGTGCAATGGATTAAACTAGTGGGATAACATGTGGTACCAGAGCTAAAGGGGTGTTTAGTGATTGAATTTCATGGGATTATTGGTTTGTTTTTTTTGGTTCGAAATATAGAAAAAAAAGGCAAGAAAAAATCAACTTTGATCTTTGTTTCGTGGTTAAATGTGTTAAAGACTTGTACTTTTGGGCTTAGATCACTTCCTTGCATCATTACTAAGTGGTTTTAACATCATTTCGTAGCTTACAAGAAAGTTTGAAGATTTTTTCTTGGCTGCGTTTTGCCTAACTGAAGGAGTGTTCGTCGTTGCGTTTTGACAAAAGTCGTTGCGTTTTGACAAAAGTCGTTGCGTTTTGAAAAAAGTCGTTGCGTTTTGACAAAAGTCGTTGCGTTTTGACAAAAGTCATTGCGTTTTGACAAAAGTCGTTGCGTTTTGATGTCATTGCGTTTTGGTGTCACTGCGTTTTGGTGTCACTGCGTTTTGTGTGAAGAAAAGGGTTTCAGTAAAACTGCGATAACTTTTTAAAACTTATAATGCCTAAGTTACACTAGATTATAACTATATCCCTTTCTATGTGTCTTTGGCCTCCCTTTTATAGCCTTCACTTGAGCTTCCTTGTCGACATCACCAGTGATTACACACCCTTGATTTAAATCCAAAAAATTTAGCCCTTGATTACATCACCACGTCATCCCACTTAGGAGTGCCTTTGGTATTGCCCATGATTTCCAGGGTGGTGTCGAGTTGGTTGTGATGATGGGATGTTAGTGGGGTTGGTGGATGGGTGCATTGGTTTTACCCTGGTGAAGGTTGCAGGGTGAATTATGGAAGACAGTGAATAGTAACAATGGCGGGTAATTTAATTTTAATTGGGTAAGGACGACGTGTGTAAAGGGTTTTAGGGCAAAAGGGGTGAAAGTGTAAATTTATGTGACAGTTTAACCCCTTGGAATGCAAACATGTTTGCACCGTTAGTCCCTAAAGACTAACGATGAAAAATCTATAAGCATTAACAGGCTTAACTCTGTTAAATGGGGTATTGGGCTAAAGAATGGGCTTGGGCCATTGGTTGACCAGGCTTTGACTTGGTTGACTTTGGGCTTTATAAGTGTAATAAATAGCTTGTTGGGCTGACCCGGCCCAACAATTCGGGTACGGGTTGGCCCAATAAGATATTTATATCGTTGGCTTTGTTTTTTCGAGCTCTTTCCAAATTCGTGCTCGGTTTTGTCTGTCTCGACTCTGTTTTCGTCCTTTAGTGAATATCCGATACATGCACAGTATACAAAGCAAAACGAACATATATTTGGCATTTTTCGTCCGTTTTTAGTCATTTAAGCTCGTTTTATAGGGTCAAAGGTATGTGTAATTAAACACATACCAAAATCCCCTATACTAAAGTATTGCCGTGTCCTCACGCAATGGAATAAATCAAAGCTTAGAAAACCAAAAATTTCAACCCCCTTAAATTAAACATCTTGAAAAGTAGCAAAGTGTAAAATTAAAAGGGATTAAGAAATTACTAGCTTTAAAAACACCTCCCGTTTTTACCATTTTCTTTCACACACTAACTATTATATACAACATGCTTGACTTTTAGAATAACTTTCGGGATCACTGAATAAGAAACACCTCATTACTAAGGTGTCCAAGAAGGATAAGTTCATCGTCCTTGATTTTTTACTAGCCCCAAACTAAGCATGGAAACAAAATCACCGTTAAATACAAGTTAAGATGCTAACACTACTCATATTTGCAATTTATGTAAGCCTAGACTAACTTTTCACTCATGATGGACAATTATCAATTAACGTGTGTGTACTCATTTCAAATTTTGACCATCTAATCGACATTTTAAGAAAGCTGTGATCCTCTAAATTTTTTGTTAACATTCTACCCCATAATTTATGATATTGAAGGCAGATCATCCCATGTAGCGTCTTTTGTCTCGGTACATCCCAACCTTTCGGCTAAGTGACCAGGCTTTTGACACCTCACAGATACTAGTATCGAGATTCACAGACCTTCGGTTTCAAAAACTCTTGGACATCTCGTTAAATAACAATTCATTAAAAAAATCACAACAACTAATAATGAATAGTCCTTAGTTTTAAAAGCAGTATTTTAAATTTAAGAAAAAGAGATTTTCCCTATATTTATTTTCACATATACACAGCTATACTTATTTCAGCAACGGCAATCCTCAACTTTTTAGAAGGCTGCAACATCAGTTGTGAGCCGGCAAGATGCGGCAAACTTTTATCAGTCTTGGATTACATACTATGGGCTTTATTTAGAAGGCTGCAACATCAGTTGTGAGCCGGCAAGATGCAACAAACTTTTATCAGCCCACAGTTTATATTATCGGTGCTGTTTTTTTTATACCATGATATAGAGAAAGATTATGTTTGGAAAATTTAAGTATAAATTTAAACTAAGACTGAAAAGTTTAAAAATGTTGATATAAATAGAACTTTTAAGTGATAAACCACTATCTTGTCTAATTTCTGAAAAGAGCACGTATATTAGTCCGGTTAGAAGCTTCGGGGAGGAAAAGCCACAAATCACACTTATGAGCTCTTAAGATTTCCAAATAATCCTTGTTTAGCATCCAACTTATTTTTAACACTATCATTTTTCGTTCTTCGCAGATCAAAAATCTGCGAAATGCTTAGTCTAACGTTAAGGGGTAGGCTAGAGCAAAAAAGCTCGATCAAGTCAAAAATGATTCTAATTCTCACCAGCAGGAAAAACATAAAACAAAACATTTAAAATATTTTTGTTTTTTTTTTGGTATTTTAGTGGTAAAAAAAGGGGATTACGTGAAAACAACGACTGCAGGCTTAATCAAATCGACAGATCCCCCCATACTAGAACTACACATTGTCCTCAATGTGGGTATGTTGCCCCCACACTAATTTCACTGCATAATCCTAAAATGAAAGGGTCTCTATGTAAATCTAAGCCGTTTATGAAGTATGCTTATAAGATAAACGTTAGTCAATAGGATATCGGTCTTCATAAGCTTGCAAAGGACAAAAATAGGAGTATGGAATTCTTTACAAACCTGGGCAATCCTGCACACAAGAAACAAACAAACTACAAAACAAAAGAGAAATAGAGGAGGCGAGCCTCCTCACGTCACATAATTAGAAATACAAACTTAAAAGGATAAGCATGGGTTGCCACCCACGAAGCAGATAGTACTGTTATTGTCAATGTGAATTATAGTATTTATAAAATTATACCCATAATCCAGCAATTAATTTTGAATCCAGGTTACTTGTCCATAGCAGCTAGCAGCAGCCACATATTCAGCTTCAGTTGTAGAGGTGGCAACCACAGTTTGCTTCTTGCATTGCCAAGATATCAACTTGTTTCCTAAAAACTGACAACCTCCAGTTGTTGACTTTCTATCTTGAGTTACTCCAGTATAGTCACTATTAGTATAAGCAACTAGTTCAAATGGAGAATCTCTAGAATACCAAAGGCCTAATGTGGGTTTGCCTTTCAGATATTTAAAAATTCTCTTTACATCTATGAGATGTGATGTCTTTGGAGTAACTTGAAATCTGGCACATGCACAAATTGCAAACATGATATCTGGTCTAGATGTTGTAAGATACATCAAGGACCCAATCATAGATCTATAGAGATGTACATCAACATCATTAGCATCTCCATCTTTAACTAAAGGTTTTTCCAAATCAACTGGAGTAAAAGCAGACTTCACATCAGTGTAGTTGAACTTCTTCAGAATCTCATCTACATATTTATCCTGACTGATAAATATTCCATCTTTCTTCTGCTGTACTTGTAGTCCTAGAAAGAAAGTAAGTTCTCCCATAGAACTCATCTAAAACTTTTCCTTCATAAGCTTCTCAAATCTAGTACATAACTCCTTGTTTGTTGAGCCAAAAATGATGTCATCCACATAGATCTGAACAAGCAAAATATCTCCTTTTTGCTTCTTGATAAATAATGTCAGATCAATCTTCCCTCTTTGAAACCCATTACCCAACAGATAGTTGGCCAAGTTTTCATACCATGCTCTTGGAGCTTGATGCAACTCATAGAGTGCTTTAACTACCTTGTAGACTTTGTCTGAATAGTCAGGATCTTCAAATCCTGGGGGTTGACACACATATACCTCCTCTTCTATCTGACCATAAAGAAAAACACTCTTCACATCCATCTGATAAATCATAAATCCCATAAAGGAAGCATAGGCTAAGAATAATCTTATTGCCTTAATTCTTGCTACTGGGGTAAAGACTTCATCATAATCTATGCCTTTTTCTTGAGTATATCCTTAGGCAACTAGCCTTGCTTTGTTCCTAATTACTATGCCTCTTTCATCTTTCTTGTTCCTGAAGATCCATTTGGTACTAATGGGTCTTTTACCTTTAGGCTAATCCACAAGAATCCAAACCTTTTAAAGTTTAAACTGTAGAAGCTCCTCCTGCATTACTTCTACCCATGCTGGATCACATAGTGCTTTGGTGATTCTGTTTGGTTCTTCCCGTGATAGGAAACAAGCAAAAAGACACATATGAAGGTCTTTATGAGTTTTCCCTTCATAAACAACATTAATGAACCCTTGTTCAGAAGTAGGTTTTAACATTCTTCTTGTTTGAATAGATGAGTTCACATTACCAATCACATTTTTAATTGGGTGATCTTTATGAATTCTTGTATTAGGAGTGGTAGGAACTGTATAGGAGCTAAGAATATTCCCCAAATCAACTTCTGGTTCATCTTCATCATTGAAGTACTCAAGATGAGTGGCTTCAAGTGTAAGACTAGCTCCTGATTTGTCTTTAGATCTAGCAGTATTAACTGATGAATCAATAGTATTAAGTTCAAAACTACCAGTATTAAGTCCAGGACTGGCAGTATTAACTTGTGGATCAGCAGTATTATCTTCCTTAAGACTGCTATTATCTTGAGACTTGTCTTTATCATCATTCTCATCATTTGGACCATCTTTAGCTTGCTTTTGATCATCAGAAGCAGATTTTGGTTCATCATTACTAACATCCTTTGAAGGTGAATCAAAGTATGTAGTATCTTTCCAAATTGGCATCACAATACAATCTTGACTGTCTTGCTCTCTCTGAGTAGATGTATCTGCATTAAGTTATCCTTGTATACCTGCAGAATCATTAGAACTTGTACCTGCAACAATTGGTACATAATTCATAGATTGGGTTAGAGATTCAATATCAAACAGCCACTTTGGACCATTTCCTTTTATCATAGGCTTATTCTTTAGAAACCCAACGTGCAAGTTTTCTTCTACCTTTCTGGTTCTAGTGTTGTATACCCTAAAAGCTTTACTACTCAAGGAGTATCCAACAAATAAACCTTCATCACTTTTGCCATCAAACTTGCCTAAATGGTCTAAGGTATTCAGAATAGTAACATGACATCCAAATGGTCTCATAAAGCTTAAAGATGGTTTAAAACCTCTAAAGAGTTCATAAGGTGTCTTGTTATGAGGCTTGACTATAAAGACCCTATTCTGTACATAGCAAGCAGTACTAACTGCTTCAGCCTAAAATGTGGTGGGTAACTTAGAGTCAGCTAGCATGGTTCTAACAGCCTCAATTAGTGTCCTATTCCTCCTCTCAGCCACTCCATTCTGCTGAGGAGTCCTAGCTATACTATATTCTCTTTTAATACCTTTTTCCCTGCAAAAATCATCCATAACTTTATTCTTAAACTATGTCCCATTATCACATCTGATTATTTTAACTTTCTTATCCACTAGGTTTTCTATCTCTTTGATAAAGATCTTAAGGATCTCACTGGTTTCATCCTTAGTTGCTAAAAAGAAAACATAAGTAAACCTGCTATAATCATCGGTGATTACTAAGCAATACTTCTTATGCATTAAACTACTCACATAGGTTGGACCAAACAAATCCTTATGTAGCATAAACAAGGGCTTAGTAATGGGATTCAGGACCTTGGACTTACAAGAGGCTCTCTGTTGCTTCCCTTTAAGACAAGCAACACAAGTTTGGTCATTTTCAAAACGTTTTAAAGGCAAACCTCTAATAAGATTTTCTTTAACAAGCTTATTTATGCTCTTAAAATTTATATGACCAAGCCTTCTATGCCAGAGCATTGATTCATCTAATGTAGCCTTTGCAACAAGACAAGTTAAACTCTCTTTAGGAATAATGTTCTTCATATCAAAACTGTACATGTTGTCCTCTCTAGGAATTTTAAGAAGTATCTGATTTTCATCAGGCAACTTAAAATTAGGAGATAAGACAAGACATTCAGTGTCAGTAAAAAGGACATAGTTCTTTTTGTCACACATCTGTGAGACACTAAAAAGATTGAATTTTAACTCCTTGACAAAGTATACATCATCAAAATCAAGACTATCAGTTTTTAGAGTACCTTTACCAATAATTCTTCCACCATATGCTCCTCCCCCAAATGTAACATGACCTCCATCAAATTCCATGAAATTTGAGAGATAAGCTATGTTACCAGTCATGTGCCTTGAGCATCCACTGTCAACAAAACCTTTATCATTCAATTGTGGATTTCCTTGTACATAGAAAGCAAGGAAATTAGTTTACTTTGGGGACTCAAGCCATTACTGACTTGGATCTGCCTCGTGCATCAATGTAGTTACATCTATTGAAAACAAGTGATGCACCATTAGGTCTGGTAGGTCTCCAAACCCAACATGCTGAGGGCTTAACAGCATTGACCCCCATTTGCCCTAACAGTATTAACTGGTGCTGTATATGGCCTAGCAGTATTAACTACTCTAGGCCTAACAGTATTAACCTTTTGATTAAAATACCTGTTAGTTAATGCTGGTTTCTTATAAAAGGGCCTCTAAATAGTTGATTGTGCTTGTTTAGAAAACTATGGCATTGGTCTAGCACTATGAACTGTTGGTTTAGGGTGAGCAGTATAAATAGGCTTAACAGTACTAAGTGGTTTTAGGCCAGATTTTAGCAAAACTGCTCTTGGAGTCATATTCCTGTGGGTATTAGGGTGTGAGGTTTTGGCATAATAGTCATAATCCACCTTGTTGTAATTGTTCCCAGCCACTATCCTTTTTCTTTGATGGTGAGGACAATTAATATTCATATGATCAAAACTCCCACAAATAAAACAAGCTTTGTTATACATTACAAACTCACTTCCTAGTTGATTGGACTTCTGACCATTCCAATTTCTCTGATTTCCTCTAAGACTTTGGGATTTGTACATCTCTGCATACCTAACTGACTTTCTAACTGGTTTTTCATTATTTTTAGGTTTGACAAACTCTACCTTTTTAGC
This sequence comes from Tanacetum coccineum, assembly GCA_026074375.1. Lineage (NCBI taxonomy): Eukaryota > Viridiplantae > Streptophyta > Magnoliopsida > Asterales > Asteraceae > Tanacetum > Tanacetum coccineum. The sequence goes on along the minus strand of BQNB010012235.1, from coordinate 33,660 downwards.
AGCATGAAAAACAGTTTCTTTAACAACATTAGTTAAAGACTCAACAGAGCTATTTTCATTATTAGACACTTGTTCTTTTTCCAAAGAGTCATCAGTATTCTCCTTAGAAATATCTAACTTTTTGTCATAATCAATGATAGACTTTAAACCAGTATCCCTAGGACCATACCTTGTAAATTCAGGCTATTTGAATTCATCAATACCTGAATAAGACAAATCAAGTTTTGTAGGTGCATTTAGGGATAAGGGGTGGGGTGGAACAACAACATGATAACCTAGACCCTTTTTACTTTTGTCAGTTATCTGACTTGCTAACAATTTGTCTAGGTCTTTTGACGCATTATCAAATTTTGCAATTTTAAAATCAATACCCTCCTTTTCTTGCTTAACTTTTTCAAACTCAGTTTTAAGCACACTTATTTCATAGTCTTTGAAACCTATTTCTCTTTTAAGAACCGTAATTTCTTCACCAAAAAGAACCTCATTCTTTCTAAATGTGACCAGTTGTTCTTCTACTGTTGCTAAATCTCTTTTATAGGTACTTGCTTTAAATTCAGTTTCATTAAGCTTAACAATTAGATTAGTGTATATTTTGTACATTTTGTATATTTGTATTTAATTGTTTGCTTGTATATTTGTGTGTTTGATTTAATTGTTTTCCTAATACACTGTTCTGGTCGATAACTCGATACGGCGTATCCACTACCATTGGATACGGCGTATCCAACTTTCTGTCCAATACAACGTATTCACTCAAAAGATTAATACGACGTATTCACTTCAACTGAATGCGGCGTATCGATCATCTGAAACAGAATTAGAATCTTAGTTTTCATATTTGATTTTTGTGCTAAAAATTTTTCTATCTTTCTTCAGAGCAAATCTTGCTGATATTTTTACCCTTGTTACAGGAAGTACTTATCAGAGCTAGTAGACTGAAGAAGATACCATAAGAAGTCATTACAAAACTAATTTCAGAGGAATACATAGTGAATGCTCAAAATGAATCGAATCTTTATATCACTAGTAACGATATAAACATTGAACTCAGCAAAGAATTTTTGGTGGAATTATGAAAGAGTGCATACCACGGATGGGTTGACGAAGACGTAGTGAACCACATTGCTAAGGTGCTTGAAATGATTCCCATCAACTACGAATGAAAATCTTTCCTCTCTCCCTGGCTGATGACGTAAGACAATGATGGATAAACGAGGGAGGAGGAAAAATCACCGTTTGGGAAGAACTTGATGAGAAATTTTTCTGTAAAATTTATTTCAATTCATACGATGGAGAAGAAGAAATGTTGGATGAAGGAGATAACTGGGGAATTGATCCACTTGAATTGATATTGCGAGTTAATTCATCATTTGATAAACATATGAAAGTGGATGGAAGAACTAAAAAAGTATTATTCCATGCTTGGATGAATAGGAGCTGGAATAAGAGACGAATGGATGATAGCATCTTGTGTAGTAACAATACTGCTACTGACTCGTTCTTTAACCTTATCTGATAACACGTGGAAAGAGCGACACTGAAAAGGAAGATGAACGAAGTCAGACAAAGTGAAAATATAGCAATACATCCAAATCTATTGATGAGCAACCTTGCAAAAAAGTGTGCAAAGCAGAAAAGTTTGAAGCTATTCAGTACTCGCTTGGACCCAACGAAGAATATATTGCTATAAGAAGATGCGAATTTGATATTTAGGAAAGAAACGAAGATAATATGTCCAGAATCTACCAAGATTTTTTTTAGAAAAAGGACAAAGGATTGAAGGTGACACGCACCAAAAAACTAGAGCTGAATGAAGAAAAGCTAAAGAAAAGTCTAACTTAAAGACTTCGCTATAAACAAAAGTGCTTCCCGGGAGACAACCCAGAATGTTATTTATTATTATCGAGTTTGTCCTCCCAGACATCAATACGGCGTATCCGCTCTATACCATGTGTATTGATTGTTTGGACGTTATCAGTCTTTACTTTTTATGCATTTTAAAAACATTATTTTTAGTTTTGGCAATACGGCGTATTCATACACATGATACGGCGTATTCACCAGACTGACTCGTATTTAGTTGGTTTAGTTTAGTTTAAATTAACCGTAGGTACCAAAAATAGGAATGCGCGTTTTTCCTATTATTTGCATAGGACCTCAATGAAAGAAAAGAAATCGACGAGTTGGTTAAAGTATTTACAAATCTGGAGGTGTTAGAGTCTTAAAACTTCAAGGCGGCTATTCAACACAAATTCTTTCTCAATAAACTCAACATGGAGAATCTACCGAGAAAATACCAGGGGAGTTTCTCATTCTAATTCTTTTTAATTCCCATTTTAATGTTTTATCTATACAATGAGGATGTTGTATAATTTAAGTGGGGGGGATAGGAATTAGAATGTTGATGACATCAAATAACGTCTATTTTATAGCATCATTTATCCCGTGTTATTAACCTATTTTGTATAATTATTGCAAAGAATTGTTACTTAATCGTTTGTATATGAGAATTACAGTAATTATGAAGTACTTGGTGAAGTTATGTTAAAAGGCACGCATTTTCGAGCATAAACGAAGAGGTCGAGAAAGTTTACTAATCTGACAGTAAATACGTCGTATTATTCTAGACCTATACGAAGAATCTAAGACTTTGACGAATCAAAAGACCATTGCCTGACTTTGAAGAACATGCCGCATCGACATTAGTATATACGTCGTATATTATACTTTGGTCAAATATTAAGAAAAGCACACTTTCAGCCAATACTTCGTACCCAAGAAGCTCAATACGCCGTACCCAAGATTACAAAACACCTTACCCAAAGAGCCAATACGCCGTACCTAATGAGCCAATATGCCGTACCCAAGGACCCTAATACATCGTACCAGAGCATCCCGATACGCCGTACCCAATAGGTCTGATACGCCGTATCCAGTAGGTCTGATACGCCGTATCCATATCAGCTCAAGAAAATTTTGGAATATTTTATTCTTGGAGCCCACGCCAAGTCATCCAATACGCCGTATCCAATCCTTGGATACGTCATATCAAACCGACTACTAGACCTGATATATATAGACGACCCTAAACTTAATTTTAATCATGCAAGTGAATCCCTAAACCACCAAGTCGACCAAAAGACGAATAAAGGAGCATAGAAGGTCAAAAAAGAGTCCCAAGATCATAGGAAAACTCTTGTAATCATCGCGCAACCAAATACGTGTTCGATTAAGGTTTCTTTATTTAAATAGTTAATATATCAAACCGTGTGTATTTTTACAATGACTATCGGCTGATACCTTTAGGTATCAGCCATGTTTATGAAGATCTAATGTTTGGTTTGTTTATCTTGATTGCTTAAATTATTGTTGATTCTTGTTAATGTTTATCAATTTATATTTGTTTACGTGCTTAAGTATGCGACCTATCATTCAATTGGGTCTAGTCCTACATATTTAATGCGCTGCAACTTTGGTGTTATTTGTACAAAACTCCATCTGACTGGGTACGTACTTAAGTATGCGACCTATCAATTTATGTTGTGTTATCTTGGACTCTTAGCCTACGCCCAAACAATACCGAAGTTGCAATGCATTAAATATGTTGGACTAAACCTAGTTGAATGATAGGTCACACACTTAAGCACGTATACAAGTATAAATTGATAAACATAAACAAGCATTCAATGATAAATTAAGCAATTGAGATATAAACAAAACCAAACATTCAGATCTTCATAATAATGGCTAATACCCAAAGGGTATTAGCCTTCAAACATCATAATTAATACAAGAGTAATTGTTTTAGCCAAGGTAAACTAACCGAGTTAACGAATGATACCAAAAACTGAACGATTACAAAAGTATAAGAATTTACACGTTATCTTTATGGATTGGAATGCGTTGCAAGACCTTTTATGCTCTTCTTCTCTTCTGAAAATCAACTTTTGTGGTTTAGATTTTGAGAATATGATTTAGCACACCTAAAACTCGTTTTTGAGTTTTGTATTTATAGGGTCTGGAAGTCGGTTCGATACGGTATATCCAAGGGATTGGATACGGCGTATTGGAGTTTCTTGGAGTAAGGACCATGTTTAACATCTTCCAGAATATTTACATACTATATCTTGAATATGGCGCATTGAGCTTCTCTAGATACGGTGTATTGAACTTTTTTCCTTTGCGGTCTTTGGTGAGTGCAGGCACGGATACGCCGTATCTTTCGTGATGGATACGGCGTATTGGTTATCAGAATCATTAATTTTCAAAATATCTTCGTTTAAGCTCCAGAATGCACGCCTTTTGCTAATATTCACCAACTACTCCATAATTAATGCACTTCTCAAATATAAATGATTAACTAACAGTTCTTTGCAATAATTATACAAAATGGGTTAAATATATGGGATAAATGATGCTATAAAATAGACGTTATTTGATGTCATCAAATATCCCCCCACTTGAATCCTACTTGTCCTCAAGTAGCCTTTAGAAGTTTATAAAAATGTATCCCTAAGGATATTTCATGTTAAAGCATTTATTTGATCTATTACAAGTACACAGCCAAACACCTCACGAAATAGGAAGATGAAAACACTCAAATCACTCAACTAATCTATGTGGTAACATATAACTAATTCGCTCAATTGCTCGATCTTCACGAGTATTCTATCATAAGCCTGGTAAGGATACACATCTCCACCGCTAAAGCTAAAGAGTAACATGTTTATAAAGGTAAATATGGGTTTGTATGAGAAGTCTTAGGGTTAATTACTCTAACTAATCTTTATCAATACCAATATTCTAGGAGGGTAACAAAGACCACACATACACACTTGTAACGACGGGATAGACACATGTGACTGCTCGCTCCCACCTCGAATAAGCTAAAGAGTAGGAATAGTAGAGTAATATAGGGGCATGGATCTTCTAACTTTCACCAATAGAAATAAACCAACAAGGCAGCTGAGACATGCATACATGGCAATAACGACGGAATAGACATGCACGCTCGATCACATCCTCATTCGCGTAAAACCCATGGTTAATGATTAAGAAAGGGAATTAAATTGTGGTTAAATAAAAATTATGAAACAAATAGATTAAGTCTATAATACAAGTTGCTATACACTTTTTCCCGACCGTTACCATGATAAAGACACAACTATTTATAACATCTTGATCATAGATTAAAAACAACAACCTAAGTTGGCGTTCTCGTAACGGTCAACTTCCTAAACATCCCATACTTTACATACTTTACAAGGAAAGTGGCGATATCTTCCACTTTTTACAATACTCTACTGTCGAGTTGTCATCAAAAGATTATCGACATTAGTGTATTCATTTGGTAGTTGAGAAACGATTATCTTGTAAACTTTCCTTATCTTTTTGTGATTTTTCAAAATTTTTCAATTTTTTTAACATTATACTATGTAACTCGGTGTTAATTTAACCATCTTCACGATCATACTAATTCCGGCATAATTCCTTTGGCAATTTTAGTCTTTTGGATGACATACCAATAATTGCGATGGTAGTAAAAATACATGAGTTTTGACTATAATACATTCCCATTTGCAATGTGCAAATTTCTTCCAACCGTACCAAAATAGACACAAGACTCAGAAAATACAAACTTTACACTTAAAGCAACTAGCAACTATAAAATAAACTTAATCTAACAGGGTAGGCTAAGGTGTAAGGGTGTAATGAAACAAATAATTGGTGTAGTTCCTAGTGTAGTTAGTTAATAAGCAATATGTAAATGCGATTTGGGTGTAATCCTAAAATTTACCAATTTAAACAAGTAACTCCATCTAAATCCATAGTACTTATTATTGCGGTCTTGAATAGATATACTAAGCCAAGTTCTAAAGTCTACAACATCAGCGGCACACTCATATTTTGTAAAATTTAGGTAAACATTTGGAAACGGATAAGGTTAAATCCTCACAATATCTAACAAGGGTTATTGTGTGTGGGTTATGTATCAAGTAATTTCACAAAAGTATGCTTGAATTTTTTTAAATTTAAGCATAATTTAAGCATTTTGATGTGAAAAATAAGACAAGTATCATTCTAATTCTCATCCCCCACTTGAATTATACAACGTCCTTATTATATAGATAAAACATTAAATATGGGAATTAAAAAGAATTAGAATAAGAAACTCCCCTGATATTTGCTCGGTAGATTCTCCATGTAGGTATATTGAGCAAGATTATGTGTTGAACAGCCGCCTTGAAGTTTCAAGACTCCAACACTTCCAGACTTGTAGATACTTTAACCAACTCGTCGATTTCTTTCCGAAGGTCCTGTATAAATTCTCAGAAAATAAATGTAATTCTATCTCTGTGTATTCGTTTGGTTAGACTCGAAATAAATACCAAAAACTTGATGTGTCATTGTGCGGTGTTTATTTATGATACTTTAAGTTTTAAATTTATATTTTGTCGACTTAACCAAAAACAAAACTTTAACGGGCAATGTACCCGGTCAGTGGTAGATTCGTAGTAAGTAGGGTTTTAAACACTTGAAGCGAGATTAAATCTATCAATTTATTTATATTTTGGTTGTCTAATCTAAATCAAAACTATGCTAATCCTATGTTAGTTCTAATCCCAATTCTAACAGGTAAAATGGGGGTTTCAGCCTGAGAGACTAGCACGGGTTTGGTTGGTGACTACAATCAATTCAAGACACTTTAACCTACGCAAACAAATTAAGAGAAGATAAAAGAGTGGTCGAGCCTTATGATAGAAAATTGTATTAGCCATTACAAATATGATTAGAAGTTGGTTTGTTTATTCAGTGCAATGATTACTTATCTCGAAGAAGCATATCATTCTTAGACTTAGGCGGGACTTTATCCTAAGACCTAGACACATTAATTCTGTCACAATTAAAGCATCAGCATAAAGCATCCTTATTTGCTGATTATAATCTATCTTAGGGATTAAGGCAATGGTGATCTTGTAAAACCCTAGCTCATAGAGACTTTACCCACTTACTGCTTAACGTCTCTTTATATACTAGTAGTCCACTGTCCGAGCATTTACTAATTGATTAGAACATACTCGTTGATACCAAGGTCATCTTATGGCTCAACTAAGCTCATAATCAAAGGGGAAATATCGGTCAATATTTGTGATCCTATGATTCTAGATATACAAATTGCAATATGAAGAGCTATCCCGGACTCTTAGCCTACGCCCAAACAACACCGAAGTTGTAGCGTATTAAATATGTAGGACTAGACCCAGTTGAATGATAGGTCGCATACTTAAGCATGTAAACAAGTATTAATTGATAAACATAAACAAGCATTCAACGATAAATTAAGCAATTGAGATATAAACAAAATCAAAAATTTAGATCTTCATAATAATGGCTAATACCCGAAGGGTGTTAGCCTTCAAACATCATAATTAATATAAGAGTAATTGTTTTAGCCAAGGTAAACTAACCGAGTTAATGAATGATACCAAAAACTTAACGATTGCAAAAGTATAAGAATTTACACGTTGTCTTCTATGGATTGGAATGCGTTGCAAGACCTTTTTTGCTCTTCTTCTCTTCTGAAAATCAACTTTTGTAGTTTAGGTTTTGAGAATATGATTTAGCACACCTAAAACTCGTTTTTGAGTTTTGTATTTATAAGGTCTGGAAGTCGGTTCGATACGGCATATCTAAGGAATTGGATACGGCGTATTGGAGTTTCTTGGAGTAGGGACCATGTTTGACATCTTCCAGAATATTTACAAACTATATCTTGAATACGACGTATTGAGCTTCTCTGGATACGGCGTATTAAACTTCTTTCCATTGTGGTCTTTGGTGAGTGCATGCACGGATACGCCTTATCTTCTTTAATGGATACTACGTATTGGTTTTCAGAATCATTAATCTTCAAAATATCTCCGTTTAAGCTCCAGAATGCACGTCTTTTGCTAATATTTACCAACTACTCCATAATTACTGCAATTCTCAAATATAAATGATTAAGTAATAGTTCTTTGCAATAATTATACAAAATGGGTTAAATATATGGGATAAATGATGCTATAAAATAGACGTTATTTGATGTCATCAAATATACCCCCACTTGAATCCTACTTGTCCTTAAGTAGCCTTTAAAAGTTTATAAAAATGTATCCCTAAGGATATTTCCTATTAAAGCATTTATTTGATCTATTACAAGTACACAACCAAACACCTCACTAAATAGGAAGATGTAAACACTCAAATTACGCAACTAATCTATGTGGTAACATGTAACTAATTCGCTCAATTGCTCGATCTTGACGAGTATTCTATCATAAGCTTGGAAAGGATACACATCTCTATCGCTAAAGCTAAGGAGTAACATGTTTATAAAGGTAAATATGGGTTTGTATGAGAAGTCTTAGGGTTAATTACTCTAACTAATCTTTATCGATACCAATATTCCAGGATGGTAACAAAGACCACACATACACACCCATAACGACGGTATAGACACATGTGACTGCTCGCTCCTACCTCGAATAAGCTAAAGAGTAGGAATAGTAGAGTAATATAGGGTATGGATCTTTTAACTTTCACCAATAGTAATAAACCAACAAGGAAGCTGAGACATGTATACATGGCAATAACGATGGAATAGACATACACGCTCGATCACATCCTAATTCACGTAAAACCCATGGTTAATGATTAGGAAAGGGAAATAAATTGTTGTTAAATAAAAGTTACGAAACAAATAGATTAAGTGTAAAATACAAGTTGCTAGACACTTTTTCCCGACCGTTACCATGATAAAGACACATATATTTATAACGTCTTGATGATAGATTAAAAACAACAACCTAAGTTGACGTTCCCGTAACGGTCAACTTCTTAAACATCCCATACTTTACATACTTTACAAGGAAAGTGGTGATATCTTCCACTTTTTACAATACTCTACATCGTTGAGTTGTATCAACGAATAATCGATCCTTAGTGTAATTCCTTTGGTAGTTGCGAAACGATTATCTTTAAAATTTTCCTTCTCTATTTACGATTTTTCAAATTTTTTGATTTTTTTTAACATTCTACTATGAAACTCGGTGTAATTTCACCATCTTTACAATCATAATAATTCCGGATAACTCCTTCGGCAATTCTTCATTCTTTGGATGTACCAATAATTGCGATGGTAGTAAAAATACATGAGTTTTGACTATAATACATTCCCATTTTCAATTTGCAAATTTCTTCCAACCGTACCAAAATAGACACAAGACTCAGGAAATACAAACTTTACACTTTAAGCAACTAACAACTGTAAAATAAACTTAAACTAACAGGGTAGGCTAAGGTGTAAGGGTGTAATGAAAAAAATAATTGGTGTAGTTCTTAAAGGATTGGCTCTGCGGGTTGTTCTAGGGGTATCTTACTCTTAAAATGAGAGTAAACAAAGGGTTTAAACGGGGGTTAACTAACCAGTGTAGTTAGTTAATAAGCAACATGTAAAGGCGATTTGGGTGTAATCCTAAATTTTACCAATTTAAACAAGTAACTCCATCTAAATCCATAGTACTTATTATTGCGGTCTTGAATAGATATACTAAGCAAAGTTCTAAATTCTACAACATCAGCAGCACACTTATATTTTATAGAATTTGGGTAAACATTTAGAAACGGATAAGGTTAAATCCTCACAATATCTAACAAGGGTTATTGTGTGTGTGTTATGTATCAAGTAATTTCACAAAAGTATGCTTGAATTTTTTTTAAATTTAAGCATAATTTAAGCATTTTGATGTGAAAAATAGGACAAGTATCATTCTAATTCCCATACCCCACTTGACTTATACAACGTCCTTATTGTATAGATAAAACATTAAATATGGGAATTAAAAAGAATTAGAATAAGAAACTCCCCTCATATTTGCTCGGTAGATTCTCCATGTAGGTATATTGAGCAAGATTGTGTGTTGAACAGCCGCCTTGAAATTTCAAGACTCCAACACTTCCAGACTTGTAGATACTTAAACCAACTCGTCGATTTCTTTCCGAAGGTCCTGTATAAATTCTCAGAAAATAAATGCAATTCTATCTCCGTGTATACGTTTGGTTAGACTCGAAATAAATACCAAAAACTTAATGTGTCATTGTGTGGTGTTTATTTATGATAGTTCAAGTTTTAAATTTATATTTTTCCGACTTAACTAAAAACAAAACTTTAACGGGCAGTGTACCCGGTCGGTGGTAGATTCGTGGTAAGTAGGGTTTCGAACACTTGAAGCGAGATTAAATCTATCAATTTATTTATATTTTGGTTGTCTAATCTAAGTCAAACCTATGCTAATCCTATGTTAGTTCTATTCCTAATTCTAACAGGTAAAAGGGGGGTTTCAGCCTGAGAGACTGACATGGGTTTGGTTGGTGACTACAATCAATTCAAGATACTTTAATCCACGCAAGCAAATTAACAGAAGATAAAAGAGCGGTCGAGCCTTATGATAGAAAATTGTATTAGCCATTACTAATCTGATTAGAAGTTGGTTTGTTTATTCAGTGCAATGATTACTTATCTTAAAGAAGCATATCATTCTTAGACTTAGGCGGGACTTTATCCTAAGCCTAGACACATTAATTCTGTCATAATTAAAGCATCCGCATAAAGCATCCTTATTTGCTGATTATAATGTATCTTAGGGATTAAGGCAATGGTGATCTTGTTAAACCCTAGCTCATAGAGACTTTACCCACTTACTACTTAACGACTCTTTATATACTAGTAGTCCACTGTCCGAGTCTTTACCAATTGATTAAAACGTACTCGTTGATACCAAGGTCACCTTATGGCTCAACTAAGCTTACAATCAAAGGGGAAAGATCAATCAATATTTGTGATCCTATGATTCTAGATATACAAATTGCAATATAAAGAGTTATCCCGGACTCTTAGCCTACGCCCAAAGAACACCAAAGTTGCAGCGCATTAAATATGTAGGACTAGACCCAGTTGAATGATAGGTCGCATACTTAAGCACGTAAACAAGTATAAATCGATAAACATAAACAAGCATTCAAAGATAAATTAAGCAATCGAGATATAAACAAAATCAAACATTCATATCTTCATAATAATGGCTAATACCCAAAGGGTATTAGCCTTCAAACATCATAATTAATACAAGAGTAATTATTTTACCCAAGGTAAACTAACCGAGTTAACAAATGATACCAAAAACTTAACGATTGCAAAAGTATAAGAATTTACACGTTGTCTTCTATGGATTGGAATGCGTTGCAAGACCTTTTTTGCTCTTCTTCTCTTTTGAAAATCAACTTTTATGGTTTAGGTTTCAAGAATATGATTTAGCACACCTAAAACTCGTTTTTGAGTTTTGTATTTATAGGGTCTGGAAGTCGATTCGATACGGCGTATCCAAGGGATTGGATACGGCGTATTGGAGTTTCTTGAAGTAGGGACCATGTTTGACATCTTCTAGAATATTTACATACTATATCTTGAATATGACGCATTGAGCTTCTCTGGATACGGCATATTAAACTTCTATCCTTTGTGGTCTTTGGTGAGTGCATGCACGAATACGCCGTATCTTCCTTAATGGATACGGTGTATTGGTTGTCAGAATCATTAATCTTCAAAATATCTTTGTTTAAGCTCCAGAATGCACGCCTTTTGCTAATATTCACCAACTACTCCATAATTACTGCAATTCTCAAATATAAACAATTAAGTAATTGTCCTTTGCAATAATTATACAAAATGGGTTAAATATATGGGATAAATGATGCTATAAAACAAACGTTATTTGATGTCATAAAATATCCCCCACTTAAATCCTACTGGTCCTCAAGTAGCCTTTAAAAGTTTATAAAAATGTATCCCTAAGGATATCTCATGTTAAAGCATTTATTTGATCTATTACAAGTACACAACCAAACACCTCACGAAATAGGAAGATGAAAACACTCAAATCACTCAACTAATCTATGTGGTAACATGTAACTAATTTGCTTAATTGCTCAATCTTGACGAGTATTCTATCATAAGCTTGGCAAGGATACACATCTCCACCGCTAAAGCTAAGGAGTAACATGTTTATAAAGGTAAATATGGGTTTGTATGAGAAGTCTTAGGGTTAATTACTCTAACTAATCTTTATTGATACCAATATTCTAGGATGGTAACAAAGACCACACATACACACCCGTAACGACGGGATAGACACATGTGACTGCTCGCTCCCACCTCGAATAAGCTAAAGAGTAGGAATAGTAGAGTAATATAGGGTATGGATCTTCTAACTTTCACCAATAGTAATAAACCAACAAGGCAGCTAAGACATGCATACATGGCAATAACAACGAAATAGACATGCACGCTCGGTCATATCCTCATTCGCGTAAAACCCATGGTTAATGATTAGGAAAGGGAATTAAATTGTTGTTAAATAAAAATTATGAAACAAATAGATTAAGTCTAAAATACAAGTTGCTAGACACTTTTTCCCGACCGTTACCATGATAAAGACACAACTATTTATAACGTCTTGATCATAGATTAAAAACAACAACCTAAGTTGTTGTTCCCATAACGGTCAACTTCCTAAACATCCCATACTTTACATACTTTACAAGAAAAGTGGCGATATCTTCCACTTTTTATAATACTCTACATCGTCGAGTTGTATCAACGAATAATCCATCCTTAGTGTAATTCCTTTGGTAGTTGTGAATCGATTATCTTTAAACTTTTCCTTCACTTTTTGTGATTTTTCAAAATTTTCAATTTTTTTAACATTCTACTATGAAACTCGGTGTAATTTCACCATCTTCACGATCATAATAATTCCGGATAAATTCTTCGGCAATTCTTTGTTCTTTAGATGTACCAATAATTACGATGGTAGTAAAAATATATGAGTTTTGACTATAATGCATTCCCATTTGCAATGTGCAAATTTCTTCCAACCTTACCAAAATAGACACAAGACTCGGAAAATACAAACTTTACACTTTAAGCAACTAGCAACTGTAAAATAAACTTAATCTAACAGGGTAGGCAAAGGTGTGAGGGTGTAACGAAACAAATAATTGGTGTAGTTCCTAAAGGATTGGCTCTACGGGTTGTTCTAGGGGTATCTTACTCTTAAAATGAGAGTAAACAAAGGGTTTAAACGGGGGTTAACTAACTAGTGTAGTTACTAATAAGCAACATGTAAAGGCGATTTGGGTGTAATCCTAAAATTTACCAATTTAAACAAGTAACTCCATCTAAATCCATAGTACTTATTATTGTGGTCTTGAATAGATATACCAAGCCAAGTTCTAAAGTCTACAACATCAGCGGCACACTCATATTTTGTAGAATTTGGGTAAACATTTGGAAACTGATAAGGTTAAATCCTCACAATATCTAACAAGGGTTATTGTGTGTGGGTTATGTATCAAGTAATTTCACAAAAGTATGCTTGAAAAAAATTAAATTTGAGCATAATTTAAGCATTTTGATGTGAAAAATAGGACAAGTATAATTATAATTCCCATCCCCCACTTGAATTATACAACGTCCTCGTTGTATAGATAAAACATTAAATACGAGAATTAAAAAGAATTAAAATGAGAAACTCCCCTGATATTTGCTCGGTAGATTCTCCATGTTGAGTTTATTAGCAAGATTGTGTTGAACAGCCGCCTTGAAGTTTCAAGACTCCAACACTTCAAGATCTCCAGATTTGTAAATTCTCCACCAATATTCGTCGATATTTCTTTCCATATCGCGACCCTAGGTTTGCGTCATATTCCTAGAGGTCACTTCAGAAGGCTTTGGGTACTAGTTTGGATATGTGTACGACATACCATCCGCAGACTGACGGACAAAGCTAGAGGACTATTCAAACTCTCGAGGATATGTTGCGTGCTTATGTGATTGAATTTGGAAAGGTTTGGGTTAACCATTTGTAATTATTTAAGTTTTCATATAACAATAGTTATCACGCTAGCATTAAGGCTGCACCATTTGAAGCACTTTACGGTCAAAAGTGTCATTCACCTGTTTGTTGGGCCAAAGTTGGAGAAGTTTAACTCCTCGGTCCAGAATAGTTCAAGAGACAACCGAGAAGATCATCCGGATCAAACAAAGGATTCAAGCCGCTTGTAATCGAAAAAAGAGTTGCGCCGATTTAAAGCGTAAGCCGATGGAATTTCAAGTTGGAGATAGAGTTATGCTCATGGTTTTGCCTTGGAAAAGAGTAGTACGTTTTGGCAAACGGAGGAAGCTAAACCCCAGATATGTTAGACCTTTCAAGGTATTGGAAAAGGTTAGATCCATTTCTTACAAGCATGAGCTTCCTCAAGAGCTGAGCATGGTTCACAATACATTTCATGTATCCAACTTGAAGAAGTGCTATGCCGACGAACCATTAGCCGTTCCGTTTGATGGACTTCATATTGATGATAAGCTCCATTTTGTAGAGGAACCGGTAGAAATCATGGATCAAGAAGTCAAACGGTTGAAGCGAAGCCGTATCCCAATTGTCAAGGTTCGATGAAACTCTAGGAGAGGTCCTGAGTTCACATGGGAACGTGAAGATCAATTTCGGAAGAAGTATCCACACCTCTTCACAAAGACCGCACCATCATCAAGTACCGCGTCTTAAGCCTTGAGGACAAAGCTCATTTAACGGGGGAAAACTATAACACCCCGTGTTTTCAGGTCATTTACGACGTCACTTAATTCACTATTTATTTTTAGTCTCGTACGCGTTTGCTTTTAATTTTAATCGTTAAGTTATATTGCGTAAGCTAAAAAAATATCATTTAACGTAAACGGGCATCAAACAATTAAATGTTTACGTCAAGCAAGTGTTAGATAATTATTTAGAGGATAATTATTAACTTTGCACATTTTATTTTTATTGGTTACGTAAAGTGTTTACGTTTCGCGATAAAATACGTTTAGGCATTCCCGGAACCACCAAAACTTTTCTACGCTTCAACAAATACTCATTATTATACCCAATACTCAAAGTTTTATAAAACTTCGCCCATGCTATCATATAGCCGAATTTCATGCATAAGAATTAAACCAAAACACTACACTTTACAAGGTTATTCATCTACACTTAGTCTATATACATTTAAACTACACAAAAGGCAAGATTTTTGATGCAAGACATCAAAGATATTTTCCTAGCCCCCCTTCCTAATTTTTGTGGGATGATTCCCATCTTAGGGAACTAAGAGCACACAAACACTTAGTCAATACTTGTACAACTTATAACTCATAATACCTAAGTGCCATGACTAGAAATTTGACCAAGACTTTCCTCATTTTACTCATCTTGTCTTAAGACTTTCCTAATAGTATACTTGACTAGTCCTTTGTGACACCTCCAAAATCTGCTAGCAGCGGAATGGTAACAATGGGGTGCTACGTCAAAGTACAACAAACAAGATATAGGAAACGACCTCAAAAGAGACGTTTAAATAAAATTTCATTCGATGCATTTGATAATATCAGAGTTTTCAGTTATGGTCCCAAAATATTAAAAGAGTCATAAACATACTACATACGTTCTTTTAAACAAAAGCTTCATAATCCCAAAAGATGACATAGGTTTTTATAGATAAAAGTTGCATCAAATTTAAATAAACACAGAATCCATCTTCATTGATATTCGTCGTGACTCCTATCCAAGCTTATACCTTAGGACCTAAAATTAAACATGCTAAAGGTCAACACAACGGTTGAGTGAATTCATAGGTTTATCAAGTAAAGAGTGGACCACAAGATTTAAGTGAAAGTAGACTATGAAACAAATTCTCCAAAACATGTATTATTGCACTAAGCTCATGACCCCGAAGCCTTAACTGTCTGTGCCCTAAATAAGGTAGGGTGTTTGCCAAAACAGCCTACAAGTTCCTCTAAATGTTAAATGCACCATGATCAACTTGTGACCAGAAATTCTAGGTGGGGATTGTTAGTCCCGATAGATCTATCCACAACACTAGCGCTCACTATAATAGCAATTGACGGTTCATGATATGGTAGGGACTTAGATGGCAATGTGGTAACTTAGGCAATAATATTCAGGCAATAATCTGGATAGCATACAGTTTAAAACACTTGTGTCCGTAGTAAAACAAGCATGTAATTTCACCCCGTAGAGTTTGTAAAACAAGTAGATAGAAATGGGGCTATGAACTCACCTTAGAAGTGAAGGGATGAAATAAGTCGAGTGAATGACAGGAAAACGTGTCACGAAAATATCCGAAAGCAACCTAAGTAAATATATGTCGTATGAGTACTAAGTACTTTGAATAACTACTACCATATATAATTAAAACAAGTAGATAGAAATGGGGCTATGAACTCACCTCGAGTTAATGATAATCTGAGTATAACAGAAAATGCGTCACGGAAATGACGGAATGCAACCTAAATCCAATATAGGTCGTATAAGTACTAAGAACATTGGGTAACTACTACCATATATCATTCTATATAGCTAATCACCATCTAATTGTTTTAGTGAAATCATATTTATAAAGTTAAAACGTTTAAAAATATACCTTTGGTAAAAATGACATAACTTTCACGTTTCAAGTCCGTTTCTTGCGTTTCTTATGCCCACGCTTTCGTATTAAGACGAGTTATCAAAATTTGACATTTTCATATTTTTAGTCCTCTGATGAACAGTGATTTTTACTGTTCATACCAGTTATAAACTTATTTTTATAACTTTAATTAACGTAAAACCCGTAAATGTCGTATTTTATTCGTTATAGCTCCGTTTTTAGTGTTTCTTTCGAGCACGTCTTCGTTATTGAAAGTTCTATCAATTTATTGATGTTTCCAAAATATATGTTTCTGTCATGAATAGTAACTTTTATAAAAATAGTTTTATAAAAGTATTAATTATCGTAAACTCGTGAAATTCATAACTTCTTCGTTATCGATTGGAAAATTATGATTCTTATCATTTTGGAATCCTAAAAATATGTACAATCTGTTAAAAATACTAAACCTTATATTTTAGAAGTATTTTATAACTTGCTTTTATAAAGTTTATTTTATAAATCCGGTATTAACGTAAAACGTATATTTGCCGTATCTTTTTCGTTATAAATTGGTTTTTCGATTTTCTTACCTTTTTGGAATCGTCATGAGACGTACCATCTTTATAAAACATAATCTAGCTATTACAAAATACGAACCAAAACAGCCCCTTTATATCTTTTATATAACTAATTATATAAACTTGTTTTTATATACTTTTCAACATAATAAAATACCACAAGTTTTTCACAACCTTTTATATCATATGCCATACATATATATTGTCCATTAGTCCATATCTTGTCCAAATGTCCAAGTTAATAAGTCCATAACAACACTTTTAGCTCATAAACTTTCTTAAGTAAACTTTAATTACAAGTTTATACTTATACATTTTCCACTTAAGCCAACATGATACCATACTTATATATCCATTATGACATGATATTAACATCTATATAACATGTGTAAAAGTCCATAAAACCATGATCACAAGTGTAAGTTCATTTTTCATGATTAAAGTTTCCTAATGATGATTTTTCTATATAGAACATATACATACATAAAATGATAAATGAAATGTTTAGGATCTTAGATAACCTTAGTATGATAAGTAATGAATGGGAAATAAATCACACCCTTATGATTTAAACCCTTGGCTTGAAAATATAAAATGAAAACCCTAGTTTTCTTAAGAAACCTTAACTTAGTTTAAGCCTTGAAAATGCTTAACCAAGCCTTCAAACTTCCATGGTATGCCTTAGATATGATGTAGGTGTGTTTGTAAATGTGATAAATATAATTTTGTATGGATTTGGTGTTGGATTGAGGGTTGTCATTTCCAAGGAGGGGGAAGAAGCAAAGGTTTTTGTGTTTTACACCTTTACAAATGAGATGTGTGTGTAAACTTATACTAGCTAAGTCCTTATATGTTCTAAGACTAGTCAAAGAACACTTAGAGCAAAATAGGGAAGTCTTATTGTCACACCCCGCCAAGGCGGAAGCACGAGGTGTAACTTCATGGATATCATTACAACATAATGATGTCTACTATAGAGATACTAAAAGGAAAAGAAAATAATCACAGGGGACACTATGTGTCATAACAATACCCAACACAAGATAAATAAGTCTTGCATTATTAATTAATGTCATACACGCAAATGCATAAGCCAACATAAAAGTAAATCAATCCCTGACTTAAATTATCCAGCAGAACATAAGTCTAAAATAAAAATAAGAAGAACTCCACAAGCCAATCCTAAGGTCTCTCTAGCCACTTCTCCTAGCATCATTAGTCTCAAACTGAATACCTAAAAATGATGCTCAAAAACGTCAACATAAAGTTGGTGAGAGTCATAGGTTTAAGACACGATATAAATCCAATTAAATCATTACTGTGATAAATGAAAACACTGCATGACAATAAATGAACTACCATATAAGCTATCATGTAAACCAAATCAAATCCAATCCAAACCAATACCATTCACACGATTACGAGACGTCTCTATCGCAGAACTACTCCAATTGATCACTAAGCCATGGAGCATACCACAAATCCACTCCAATTGATCACTAAGCCATGGAGCGTATCACATCACAAACATGTAGCATATATCATATAATAGCCACATAAAGTCCATGCATCACTTTAAACACATTATCACAGTAATCAAAACATTTCCATACTAGCATCATTTTCATCCCAAGTTTAAAACAAAGTAAAAGTAGGACTATGAAACTCACCTTAGCTTAGCTTAATCCAAAAAGGTTCCAAGAAGCTTCACAAAGATCTAAATAACAAAACGTACGGATATTAACATCACTTTGGTCATCACTCCAATAGGGTGTAACCTCAACTATGATGGATTCTAAGCGATCTATCAATGTTCTAAACTCATTTTGTACCTTTTTAAATTCTTACATAACTAGCTTACACTTTATTTCTACACTTTTAATTTTCTGGATTTGAGCAGAATTTTCGACTCAGTTGCACACCCTAAACGCACCACTTTTACATCTTTATAATTTTTGGAAAAATTCCAAAGGTTCCTAATATGACTTATGAACCCCCAATTACTCCCTCAAAGCTCACGCTCTTTTGTAAATACCCTTTAGAAAATCATACCACCAAGTATCCAAAATTTAACTAATAACAGACACCCTAAAAGTTTGATGTTATCTGACCATTTTAAACACCACTTCATACTTAGACAAAAATCAGAGGTCACACACAATATATAAACTTACTTACACATAAAAATTAGCCCTTGAAAAGGTGTCTAGGTATTTTTAGAAAAATCAAAACCCTAACTGAAACCCGTCAGAAAATTTACTATTTTGCACACTTATCTTATAAAAACCATTTGACAACCTTTCCGACCATAAAAACTCTTAGGGCTAGATTTTCTGGAAAGAAGACTCAGAGTACTACAATTTAAAAAAAAAGAATCACTTCAATATCATTCTCCATCATGGAGAAAATCGTTCGTGAACACAGCCCTAATTCTGCTCATCCCTAATTCAAGATTTCATGAAAACCCTAACATGCAATTTGCATGGTTATGACTCAAATTCAACCCTAATCATAATTACAACACTAATTAATCATTATGATCTGTATTTTTATAAAACCCTAATCCATCATAATTAATGTTACATGAATTTAAAGATTTAAAGAGGTTATATATATATATTTACCTTTGATTACAAGCACCTAAACAACACTCTTAATTGATCTTTGACCTAGCTCTTGAAATTGATCTTCCTAGGGTTTTTGGGGAGGTGGATCTCACGGTACAACAAGGAAAAAAAGAAAGGAGCTATCGTTTTGCTTATATATGCCTCCTATTTGAGTCCTAGTTTACTTAAAATTGTATTTAGTTAAACCT
Source organism: Tanacetum coccineum (assembly GCA_026074375.1). Classification (NCBI taxonomy): domain Eukaryota; kingdom Viridiplantae; phylum Streptophyta; class Magnoliopsida; order Asterales; family Asteraceae; genus Tanacetum; species Tanacetum coccineum. The sequence goes on along the minus strand of BQNB010012235.1, from coordinate 13,701 downwards.
CTAGTTTTTTTTCTCCTTTTTTTAGCCGACACCTAACACCCCTATTTATTATTTTTTTATATTTTTTTTATAAAATCATCAATTTACTTGTTTACTTCATTTTCTTAAGTTTTTATAAAAACTTAAGCTAATTTGATTAAACATTTTTTACTTAAACGCCACTTACTAACCTTTCTAAAAATAACTTTCGTTTCACCAAAACGCTTTCTATTTTTATAAAGTTTGCCACAAACTTCCTAATTTCACCCACTTATTTCATTTCTACAATGTCACAATCATCATAAACTCTTATCATTTAATCATCCAACTTTTGACGTAGCATTACATGAAATACGCCAATCCCTTCCTTTATCACTAGACGTGAACAAATGGAATACTCACAATCTAACACAAACATACTCAAAATGAGATGCTCATACACCTCAAAATGATATCATGCACATACTTAACTCACTTAGCAAACATAAAATCACATAGCACACACTTAGACACATATAATAAACTCTTAGCCATAACTAATGGTATAAACTAACATGCTCAACCTCAGTTGTCACACTTATGGTCTTGGTCTATAAAAGTAAGAATCATCCCATGGTTTTAAGGAATTGTGTTTTTTAACTTGTAATATCTTTGTGTTTTTCATCCTATAACCGGATATGTATGTGTATACATAAGATATATTTGTAATTTTTATGTATTGGGTATAAAAGTCGGTATTTGTTGAAGCGTAGAAAAGTTTTGGTGCTTCCGGGTATGCCTAAATGTATTTAAATTGCGAAACGTAAACGTTTTACGCAACCAATAAAAATAAAATATAAAAAGTTGATTATTACTTTCGTAAAGATAATATATTGCTTGCTTGACGAAAACTTTAATTCGTTTGGTGTCCGTTTACGTTAATTATTGATTTTTAGTTTACGCGATTTAACTATATAATAAGAATTAAAAGTAAACGCGTATGAGAAAAAAATAATTAGTAAAATAGAGGACGTTGTAAATGACCTAAAATTACGAAATGTTACAGTCTCCTTCGGTTAGAAGAGCCTTGTCCTCCAGGCTCTGGTTGCAACACCTGAATAAGGTACGGGTTCAGAGAAAAGATTCGAATATTTCTTTCGAAATTGGTCTTCACGTTCCCAAGTATACTCAGCTTCTTGCTGAGAGTTCCAACGTACTTTAACCAATGGGATTCTTCTTCGCTTTAGTTTTTTCGCATCTCGATCCACAATCTTAATAGGCTCTTTGACAAAACGCAGATTTTCATCAATCTCGATCTCATCCGAATTCACTTGAACATTTGGCTCAACCAAACATTTCTTGAGGTTTGACACATGAAACGTGTCATGGACACAGCTTAGTTCCTGGGGTAACTTTAGCCGATAAGCTACATTTCTAACACGCTCTACTATTTCAAACGGTCCCACATATCGTGGTGCCAGCTTTCCTTTCTTACCAAATCGTACCACTCCCTTCCATGGAGATACCTTAAGTAACACTCGGTCTCTAGCTTTGAATTCAAGAGGCTTACGCCTCTTATCATTATAGCTTTTCTGGCGACTCCTTGCCATTTCCAACCTTTCCTTAATCTGAAAAATCTTTTCTGTCTTTTCTTGTACCAGTTCTGGTCCAATAAGCTGACTTTCTCCCACTTCGGTCCATATCACAGGGGATCTACATTTCCGCCCATACAGAGCCTCGAATGGTGCGCACTTAATGCTCGAGTGGTAACTGTTATTATAAGAAAACTCAACCAACGGAAGATGAGTATCCCAACTGCCACCAAAATCCATAACACAAGCTCGAAGCTTATCCTCCAGCGTTTGAATAGTACGCTCACTCTGACTGTCGGTCTTAGGGTGGTAAGCTGTACTCATGTCTAGTCTTGTACCCAATGCTTCCTGAAGAGCTTGCCATAAGTGTGACGTGAATCGACAATCACGGTCTGAAATGATTAACACCGGCACACCATGTCTTGCTACGATCTCGTTGATATAAATTCTTGCCAGCTTCTCCATTTTGTAATCCTCACGATTAGGTAAGAAGTGAGCCGACTTGGTCAATCTATCCATAATGACCCAAATCGCATCATACTCACTGTTGCTTCTAGGAAACTTTGTGACTAAATCCATTGTTATCTTCTCCCATTTCCACTCAAGGATTTCTGGTTGCTGAAGTAATCCTGAGGTTTCTGATGTTCGGCTTTAATCTTAGGGCACGTAAGACACCTACTAACGTACTCAGCAACGTCTCTCTTCATACCAGGCCACCAATACAAGTCTCTCAGATCATAGTACATCTTATCCGCACCCCGATGTATTGAATATCTAGAAGTATAAGCTTCATCCATGATCAATTTCCTTACACCACCAACTAATGGAATCCAGATACGATCGAAGAAGTAAATTCCACCATCATCTTATCATTCAAAGTGTTCTTCTAATCCTCTTAGCTATTCAGCTGAGGCTTTGAGATCCTTAGAAGCTTCGCCCTGTGCTTCCAAAATTTTAGCCTTATGTCCAGAATGAATAGTAATACTCATGGCATGTACTCGTCTTGGTTTGAGTCTTTCTTTTCTACTCAATGCATCTGCTACCATGTTTTCCTTGCCTGGGTGGTATTTGATCTCACATTCGTAGTCACTGAGCAGCTCGATCCACCGCCGTTGGCGCATATTCAACTCTTTCTGGTCAAAGATGTATTGGAGACTCTTGTGGTCAGTATAGATAACACTTTTCGTCCTATAAAGATAATGTCTCTAGATTTTAAGGGCAAACACCACCGCACCTAATTCTAGGTCGTGGGTGGTATAATTATTCTCATGTTTCTTCAACTGTCTTGACGCATACGCTATCACTTTACCCTGCTGCATTAGCACGCACCCGAAACCTTGTTTTGATGCATCACAATAGACCACAAAGTCATCTGGTCCATCGAGGAGTGCTAACACTGGAGCATTGCATAGCTTCTCCTTCAGAATGCGAAAAGCTTCATCTTGCTTATCGCCCCATACATATGTATTATTCTTTTGAGTCAACAGAGTGAGGGGTTTGGCGATCTTGGAGAAATTCTCAATGAATCTCTGGTAGTAACTCGCCAATCCTAAAAATGAACGGATTTCAGTTGATGATTCAGGAATCTTCTAGTTTTTGACCGACTCAACCTTGCTAGGATCCACATGGATACCATTATGGTTGACCACATGTCCTAGGAACTGGACCTCTTTCAACCAAAATTCTCACTTTGATAATTTGGCATATAACTTCTCCTTCTTGAGTAAGTCTAGAATCGTCTTCAGGTGGACTTCATGTTCTTCTTCTGATTTTGAGTAGATTAAGATGTCGTTGATGAACACAATTATGAATTTGTCCAAATATGGTTTGCAGACGCGGTTCATTAAGTCCATAAATATTGTTGGTGCGTTTGTCAGCCCAAATGGCATAACTGTGAACTCAAAATGCCCATATCGGGTTCTAAATGTAGTTTTCGGTATATCTTCTTCTCGTACTCTTAACTGATGATATCCTGAATGAAGATATATCTTGGAGAAACAACACGTACCTTGTAATTGGTCAAACAAGTCATCAATTCTAGGGAGAGGATAGCAGTTTTTGATAGTCAACTTATTTAATTCCCTATAGTCAATACACATTCTCATCGCACCGTCTTTCTTATTGACAAAAAGCACGGGTGCTCCCCATGGTGAATGACTGGGTCGAATGAAACCCTTCTCTTAAAGCTCCTTTAGCTGGTTCGACAACTCTAACATCTCTGACAGAGCTAATCGGTATAGTGATTTAACAACTGGTGACGCGCTTGGAATCAGATCGATGCGGAATTCTATCTCACGCACAGGAGGTAAACCTGATAAATCATCTGGAAATACCTTAGGGAAGTCTCGGATAACCCGAATGTCATCAAGCTTCTTTTCATTAGCTTTGATACACGCAAGTGATCTAGGATCCTTTTCCGGCCTCTCGCCTTGTGCTTTAAGAATCTCGCCGTTCAAAAGAGGAATACGGACAATCTTTTTATAACAATCTATGATAGCTCAGTGGTATGACAACCAATCCATGCCAATAATTACATCAAAACTTCCTAGTCGGGTCGGGAGTAGGTCAATTTTGAACACGTGATTAAGCAAGACTAAGGTACAACCTCGTAAAACAGTGTTGGTATTAACCACCTTTCCATCTGCTAACTCTACTTCATAACTAGTATTTAAAATGGTTAGGGCAATATCAATAAAAGGTGTAAACGCAAAAGATACAAAACTCTTCTCAGCACCGTAATCAAAGAGGATACAAGCGTAGTGATCATTAAGAAGAAACGTACCCGTGACCACATTCGGATTCTGCTGTGGATTTTCAACCACCACGTAAGCTCTCCCATGAGCTCCCTCATTCGGTTGGTTCCTTCCTTTTGGACACTTATCCTTGAAATGTCCTTTTTCACCACATCCATAACAAGTCATATCCTGCAGAGGGTTAACTCCTGTACCTGGAACCCTAACCCTACAATCTTTCTCCTGATGACCTGTTCTTTGGCACTTCTGACACTTTGGAGGGCATTGCCCATTGTGGTGAGAGTTGCAATGGTTGCACCTTGGTAGATTCCTAGTATAACCCTTATTTTCAGTTGGGGCTACAGCATAGGCCCTGGCAGTTTCCTACCTCCTGTTTTGTTGTTGGTGATAGTTGTTGTTTCGGTTGCGGTTGTTGTTGTTTTTGTTGTTTCTTTGGTGATCTTCCCACTTCCTTTTATTGCTTTTACCAATTCTGGTAGCCCTACCCTGAACTGCTTGCTCAACCTGTTCACGGGCCATGTTGATGGCATCATGCAGAGTTGCAGGTTTTGAAGAAGTGATATTTCCTTTGATTCTTTCAGGAAACCCATGAACATACCTTTCAATCTTCTTCTTTTTAGTAGGTACCAATTCATGACACATCAAGGCCAGCTCATGGAAACGATTGTTGTATGCCTCGATGTCATATCCTTTCAAAGTTAGAGTCCAGAGCTCTTGCTCCATCCTTTGGATTTCGATTGCTGGGCAATATTCCATAGTCATCATCGTCTTGAATTCAGTCCAAGGAATACAGTTAGCATTGACGAGCCCTAGGGTGTGCACGTTCCCATTCTACCATGTTAACGCATGACCCTCGAAAGTACTAGCAGTAAACATAACTTTGTCTTCCTCGGTACACTTGCAAATTTCAAACACTTGCTCCACCTTTTCTATCCAACGCCTTAAACCAACCACACCCTCCTTTCCATTAAATGAATGAGGCTTTCCATTCATAAAGGTCTTGTGCGAACAACCTTGCACATTCATAGTTCCTCCAGTATTCCTAGTGTTTCCTCCTGAACTTCTAGCACTATCTAGATTAGCCCTAGACTTTTTGTATTCTTCAATAGCTTTAGCTACACGTTTCTCCACCAACCTCTTAACAGATTTCTTTTTCAATCTTCTGGGCGGCATGATTCTGTTAACAATACAAGTACAAAATTCGGTAAGAATTTGTAGGAGTACGTCAAGTCGAGGTATATGATACTAACAAAGGATATAAGAATACTACAATACTCATGAATTTATCATCAATACAATATGCAATTCTATAATGAATCCACGTAGCCACAAGATTAAATTTCACAATGATAGTTATTTTAAACGGTGATGCTTTTATAAATAACATCATTAATTAGAATGGTCAATATTTATATATCGACCGATACGAATGAATAGTAATACGCTAGAAGATAGACATAAGGGATCAAAATTAAACCAAGTATTATATATAAACTATATAATACAATACTGATAATCAGACGAGTAAGTAAGGATCGGGGAATACGCGCGCGGATATCAGGTAAGCGATGACGGATTCTGCATTTTGAAAATGAAAAAAAAATTAAAATTTTGGTTATAGACTAGGTTTTGAAAATGACCCAGTTCCCTATAACCTTGGCTCTTGATACCAATCTGTAACACCCCCAAAATCAGACAAGCAGCGGAATGGTAACAATGGGGTGCTACGTCATAGTACAACAAACAAGATATAGGAAACGACCTCAAAAGAGACGTTTAAATAAAATTTCATTTAATGCATTTTATAATATCAAAGTTTTCAGTTATGGTCCCAAAATATTAAAAGAGTCATAAACATACTACATACGTTCTTTTAAACAAAAGCTTCATAATCCCAAAAGATGACATAAGTTTTTATAGATAAAAGTTGCATCGAATTTAAATAAACACAGAATCCATCTTCATTGATATTCGCCGCGACTCCCATCCAAGCTTATACCTTAGGACCTGAAATTAAACATGTTAAAGGTCAACACAACGATTGAGTGAATTCATAGGTTTATCAAGTAAAGAGTGGACCACAAGATTTAAGTGAAAGTAGACTATGAAACAAATTCAGTAGTCCAAAACATGTATTATTGAATTAAGTTCATGACCCCGAAGCCTTAACTGTCTGTTCCCCAAATAAGGTAGGGTGTCTACCAAAACAGCCTACAAGTTCCTCTAAATGTTAAATGCACCATGATCCCTTGTGACAAGAAATTCCAGGTGGGGATTGTTAGTCCTGATAGATCTATCCACAACACTAGCGCTCACTATAATAGCAATTAACGGTTCATGATATGGTAGGGACTTAGATGGCAATGTGGTAACTTAGGCAATAATATTCAGGCAATAATCTGGATAGCATACAGTTTAAACCACTTATGTCCGTAGTAAAACAAGCATGTAATTTCACCCCGTAGAGTTTGTAAATCAAGTAGATATAAATGAGGCTATGAACTCACCTCGAGTTAATGATAATCTGAGTATAACAGAAAATGCGTCACGAAAATGACGGAATGCAACCTAAATCCAATATAGGTCGTATAAGTACTAAGAACATTGGGTAACTACTACCATATATCATTCTATATAGCTAATCACCATCTAACTATTTTAGTGAAATCATATTTATAAAGTTAAAATGTTTAGAAATATACCTTTGGTAAAAATGACATAACTTTCACGTTTCAAGTCTGTTTCTTGTGTTTCTTATGCCCACGCTTTCGTATTAAGACGAGTTATCAAACTATCAGGACTAACAATCCCCACCTGGAATTTCTTGTCACAAGGGATCATGGTGCATTTAACATTTAGAGGAACTTGTAGGCTGTTTTGGTAGACACCCTACCTTATTTGGGGAACAGACAGTTAAGGCTTCGGGGTCATGAGCTTAGTGCAATAATACATGTTTTGGACTACTGAATTTGTTTCATAGTCTACTTTCACTTAAATCTTGTGGTCCACTCTTTACTTGATAAACCTATGAATTCACTCAACCGTTGTGTTGACCTTTAACATGTTAAATTTCAGGTCCTAAGGTATAAGCTTGGATGGGAGTCGCGACGGATATCAATGAAGATGGATTCTGTGTTTATTTAAATTCGATGTAACTTTTATCTATAAAAACTTATGTCATCTTTTGGGATTATGAAGCTTTTGTTTAAAAGAACGTATGTAGTATGTTTATGACTCTTTTAATATTTTGGGACAATAACTGAAAACTCTGATATTATAAAATGCATCGAATGCAATTTTATTTAAACGTCTCTTTTGAGGTCGTTTCCTATATCTTGTTTGTTGTACTTTGACGTAGCACCCATTGTTACCATTCCGCTGCTAGCAAATTTTGAGGGTGTTACAACGTTATATTCAGTCTATGTTTAACATAACATAAAACATAAAAGCTTCGAACCACATTCTAGAGCGTGAATACAACGGTGAACTCTAGCATGTTCGCTTGATCATACGAAAACATGAGACTTTCTAATAAGAGATCCAAACCTGAATCCAATCCCACGCCCGACATAATTGTTTTGAGTACTTAAGTCTGAGTTACATGCACATCTCGATCCTCTTTGAGGACACCATCACCAACCAACCAAAACATTAAGATCATACCTGGTAAGATTTAGTTATTGATGTAAAAAGCTTTTTTAAAACATGGATGTTGATTGTTATTTATGATGTGTTTTTAACAGTGTTTGTTCGTCGCTTTGTACGTGACATTAATATCAAGGTTTTAGATCCAGAGATCAATCCTAATTTGGTTTACAAGTTATGAAGGCTTCGGCTGAACCTTATTGGGTCTGCGTCATATCTCTAGCTGGTGGGTAGTAAATTGTACATTTATTAAAAAAATATTATATATGTATTTAATTAGGTTAATTTTGGTTTAATCCATGTTGCAGAGGGCTTTTTCTTGCGCCCCAATCATTCTTTCACGGCAGTTCGAAAACCTTCGTTAACGTTGGCAGTGGAGTTCTTGGTTGCCTTGCATTGTATATAGATTTGGATCTTTTATTAAAACTTCTCTTATTGGACAACGAAATCTACGTCGATGGTGAAAAGACATTGAATATAGCTGGTGAACTTGGTTGGTGATGGTGTTCTCAAAGGGGATCAATATGTGCAGGTAACTCAGACTTAAGTACTCCAAACAATTATTTTGAGCGTGGGACTGGATTTAGATTTGGATCTCTTATTAGAAAGTCTCATGTTTTCATATGATCAAGCGAACATGCTAGAGTTCACCGTTGTATTCACTGTCTAGAATGTGGTTCGAAGCTTTTATGTTTTATGTTATATTAAACATGGACTGAATATAACGTCCTTATATCTAGAACTGCAAAAATTGTCAAAAATCGTTGATGTTGCTCGATATAGTTTATCATTCGTTGATATATGGTGCTATGATTGTGTTTGTTTATGTTTTGTCGTATCTCAAATTTAAAAAATTTAAAAAAAAAATAAAAAATGAAAGAGGTGCCGATATTCACATAAGGAAACCTTGGCCAATATTAAATTACACTAAACTCAACCCAGTCCCAATACGTTAAGTGGGCTTTGTATTGGAATCATTTGAAAAAGCCCATATCAGATTAGAATAGATGGCGATGGCCTGATGTGCAAGAAATCATCAACCTTGAAATAAACAAGAAAAAACAATTTGTTAAGCAAGAAAGAATTCAAGAAAGCAAGAGTGGCAATGGAAGCATACCTCTCAAAATACGAAGTAGACAATATCCAAAAAGATGTCCTTTTAAACGCTAGATTAAATTGCTACAAGGTATTCTTTTTTTTCTTTTCTTTTTTATAATACAACAACATTCATCATCTATTTTACGCTCGTGTAGGGGCGTGACTAGGGGGAGGGGGGGAGCTAGAATTTTGGGGCACTTGCCCCCGGCCCCTCCCTATCTCCGTCCATGGGCGGGCCCAGGGGCGGGGCTAGAAAGTTGTGGTTGAGGGGGCCAAATTACAAAAATAAAATATTTTGAAAAAATTACACTATAATTTTTTCGCTAGGGGGGGCACGTGCCCCCTCCTATATGGGCTTGACTGTCCTGTTTCTGCAGGGTTGGGTGTCATTATTTATCTTGCATTATGTTTAGTTTATAAATCCCTTTAAGCTCACTCGAGTAGAGGCGTGACTGTCTACATCATGTTTTTAGCGGTTGTTGTTATTTGGTTTGTGATGTATTTTTAATGAATTTGTTTGTTGGTAGGCACGTGATGCGTTTTACGCGTGTCTAGAGAAAAATGGAAACAAGAAAGCAACTGAAGTGGCCAGTGTTGGATTGTTGTATCCTGTTGAATGCAAGAAAACTAGAGATCTTTATGATAATACTTGTCGCCGTACTTGGGTAACTTTCTTTCTGTTTTATACCCTTTTCGTTCCTTTCTTCTAACTTGTTCATATAATTACTTTTTAGGTCAAGTAATGTGGATTGGATTGTTAGGGGGTGTTTGTTATAGCTTATTCCATTTTTTGGCTTATTTTGGGACCTATGGGGTTATATAAGTTTACATAAGCCTACAATCTTAAAAAGAATCCGAAAAAGTTGAGTTTATGATACATAAGCCGAAAACAGATAAGCCCATAAGCCCGTAAATAAGCTTAAACGAATGTCCCCTTAGTTTGTTGAAAGTGTGTAATTTTGTGTTGCATTTTGATGTGGTGGATAAGCGGTTTTGAGAGCATTTGGAAATGGTTAGTTAAACTAGCTTTCGAGTTTTGTGTGAGTGAAATAGATGGTTTTGAAGAAGGGGGTGTTTGGGATTACTGTGTCAACAGATTATGCGTTTGCAAAACTAGTTATTTGATATTGTAGCCGTACTTGGGTGATTCTATATAAGCCTATGTACCCCCTTTTTAACGTCTTTGTGATTGCTGATTCGAATTAGTTATGTTAGTTGATATAGTTTTGTAACTAAACACGATGTAGGGACTTATGGATTGGGTATCAACATTGGTTTTATCGGCTTGTTTTTTTATATACAGCGAATAAGACGTTTGTGGGGCATTTTGAATTGGTTATGCAAGTTGGTTATCTGGTTTATTTGGGGGGTGACATAAGCGGTTTGGGAAAGTTAGTTTAAGGTGTTTGGGATTGCTTATTTTGAACTGTTTATCTGCTTGCGAGTACTAATTTGTTTATATTTGGGTGATTATGTGCTCTAATATAAGCGGATAACCTGTTTATACAAATACTTCCAAATATCAAATTTCAAAAAAACAATAAGCAGTAATTATGGAACTGAAATACTGAATATTATTATTATCTGTTTTCGTCTATTCAGACACTCAAAATTGGGTATCAATTTAAGCAGTTTTAAGGAGCAATCGTAACATTGATTTGATATCCGCCTATTCACTATGTTATGAAACGCCTTAAGCTGATCTTGAAACATTGTGTTGATTGAATTGATTATGTTGCAGGTGAAGCATTTTGATAGGCAGTACTGTGCAAAGAAGAAAAGGCTTCTGGATGACAATGAAGCAAGGAGAGGTCCCATAACGCTTCCAGCTACCATTCCCAAATCAACTTAATGATAGTATGTTTCATCACTTTTTAATGCTGGATATTAGGCTGTCTTTGAATTTGGATATTGATGAATCACTAGCCTTACTAGTTTCTAATGGTTACTTGAAACCCTCGAATGCTTGCTTTTGTGATGTCATGTATAAATTGCGATTATTCTTTTATAACCCAAAATCCAAGTGGAAGCTAGTTGTGCATCCAAAGTAGTCGTTACGTATATTCATGATGTTTATATAGGTTCACACTTCACACATCACTATTGAGGTTTATTTTCAACACTTGACCGTAATTAAACACTTGAGCTGCACTATTAGTGGAATACAACATACAGTTACGAATAACATGAGAACTGACTGGACTCTAAGCATATATTTGGTTCCAAGTAGGCAAGTAGTAATCAGAATTTTCGGTCTCTTGTCCACTTGAAGTGATTGTGTCATTGGGATTTCCCAAGTGTCTTCTTTTCTTTGTTTGTATTTAAATTATGTGATTTTTCTCAGGATTAATGTCGTTAATTCTAGTTGGTCTATTAATAACACTAAGTGTTAAAGTGAACCATTTTCGGAAACTGATATAGATTCTTAGCTGGTGCAGTGACTGTTTATATAATATCAGATAAATTATTTGAAGATATGGCATGGTGTTTACAAATTATATTGGTGCAGATGCTGATATTCATAGGATAGTTTGACTTTCGGCATCCTTATTAGTTAGGCTGATGGTGGGTTTGTGAAATATGGGTGCTACTGAACTTGATCGATATCAGTAGTTAATTGACTAATTCGAGTCTAAAACATGGTAGCCTTGCTCTTTTTACTTGTGCACGTTATGGTGAAATCACTCGAATTTCATTAAGCTTCCTCCTTCAACTTTATGAATACTCACCCTTGATATGAATGCGTAAAATCCGTTTTTTGCTTCCATCTTGCAAGTCTTTTACGTGGTGTGCAGACTTTAGCTAGGTTACCACTCATCTGATATAAGGGGGTGTTTGGATGTACGTTTTAGAACTAAGTGAATAATACCTTATCGGTTACAGTACTATTATTTGGATAACATAACTAGTTTCACAATTCATCATTATTATTACATCTCCTTAAAAGATTACGATTATTCAATATAAGGATATCCACATACCCCAGAGTAACCGAGTATTACATGGGGTTTGGTAGGGAGTGGTGTGCTCATGTGTTGCTAGCTAGAAAATGGAACATTGCCATTTGTTTAGTATAAAACTTAATTTACACAGTGGGACACTTCTTCGTGCCCAGCTTTATTAAAGTATTTTCTGTACTGTCCGAATAATGTTACTTCTATTTGATTGTCCTAAAAATGGAGCCGACATTATTTTATATATACTAAAGTCGCGTTATATCATAAGACTTCTGCAACAACAGCAGTTCTAAGTAAAATGTTGAATGTCGCAAATTCTGTATGTGTGACTTCTCTGTGAACTACTATCGATTATGATAACACTCTTTGATTCCATTTTTTACAGGTAGTTTCATATGCTTTAAGGACTTCAAGTATCAGAATTCAAAAGGCTTCAAAGATAGCAAATTAGAATCTACTAGCTGTTTGACTCATGTAAAGTGGCGGTCGAAGTATAACATTGATAAACAAAGTTGGCTGAGCTAGAAAAATTAACAGACCTTATATTTCATTTACTTTTGTGCAAAATCGTATATCTCGTGCAACAGCTGTAGGTAATGTTGAAAAAATGAAGTTAGACTTATGTAGTTGTTTCTTCGCATCATCTAAAGTTTACATTATTATTACCTTTCCTACATGTAATTTCTGGGAATGAGAATGGTCCAAGGCACTTAACCTCTTCACAAGAGGTCTATGGTTCAAATCTCACTAGATATATATTTGGGGTAGCCGAAGAAAATGCCGGAAACGCTCATGGAGATACATCGGCCAAGCCGCATACATATAAGTTAAATTTTCACCATCCCCAAGTAACCGGAATAGAGAAGATCTCATTCATTTTATCCCTTTAGACCCATCATTCCCATTAACATTTCACTTCCATTAACCCCCTTTTAAGCATTCTTTTAAGAACCATGTACAAACCAACTTAAATCACTTTCATTAGTTAACGAAACGATTTTAAGGATCATAATTAGTACATTTAGAGTTTAGAGATCATTTTCGACTAACTTAACTATACCAACAATTAGATGTAGTTGTGAATGAAGGAAATACATACTCTGAATTTTCTTTTTGTCAAGTGTTGCAATTCAACTATTTATCACAAACATAAATTTTGTGATTAGATGACTCTACAAAAGAAGTTAATGGTACTTTCTTAATCTGGCCATTAAATAATTTTGAAAAATTGTTTTTGACACTGTTTTTGAAATAGAATGTTTACGCTGATCAGCTACCGCGGTTTATAAACAAACCAGGTAACCACGCAAAGCACCGGGTTCGGAGGCCAATGTTGTTTACTATTTTTTATTTTACGTTTTTTCGAATATTGTTTAACGATTTTATATAATGGATAATAGTTTCTAGAGATTGCTATTATTAGTAATAATTAAAATAAATTTATAAATTAGAACATTAAATTTGAGGGATGTTACAAGACTACATATCTGCGACACTTAATATTCTAAATGTAACTTTATTTTTAATTATTAATAAGTGTCTTGTTTGAATTTTTAAGCTTTTAATTTTATGAGGGTCATAAATACATTATAATGTAGTATAAATATTCTTTAGAGTAAACTGCAAAAATCATCCTTATGGTTTGTACTTTTCGGCACTAATCATCTCTAACCGATACTATTGGCACTAATTATCCTC